>VXBU01010069.1:381743-408627 GCA_013400315.1 Bombycilla garrulus | reverse complement strand
GCACACAGATACACAGATACACACACAATTATGTAAACATACCAGCATACATGTATCTAGATACGGGCCACATATATGTCCTTAACCTTAAAGGTTAAAATAAAATTATGTGAAAAAAAAGCATGGACTACAGGTGTTTGAAATAATTCTGAAAATGACTGAGGTTACATTCCCTTTATATTATATTTAATTTTATATATTTGAGCCTGGAAGAGTTGTGCAAAATTCTGCAATTCTTGCATTTTTAAAGTATAGCATTCCTGTTGTACAATAACAAAAAAACATGATTTCAGATTGCATTCTTCTAACCCATATCAACAACCATGATGAGTTGTAAGAAACAAGAATGAACGGACTCTTCAGTGTTGTCTCTGTAGCTTGAAGACAGAACATAAATCTAAAAAAAAAAAACAAACCAAAGAACTACAAAATAACCCAAAGCTCCAAAATTAGAAAAACAGACACCTAAGAATACACACAGGAGAATAAATGGACAATATTTGAAAAACATTCTTTTACTTGTTTATGATAGAAAGTTTCTATTTTTCAGACAGTGTTGACTCACCAAACAATTAAACTGAAAAAAACTAATTTTACATTCTAACCATTATACAACCAAATTATTTCTGGACAGATATATTTCAGATGGCAAAATTAACCCTCACCATTGCCTTCGACAGCATCATCAGGAAGAATGACTAACATTCATGTTACTTGTAGCAGTTGAAGGCACATTGAATGATTCTCAATTAATTAGTGCTGCTTTGCAGTACAGCTGTTGGATGTGCACAGGCAAGACAAGCACTAACAGCCTGTGTATTGTTACTGTTCACAAGTATTCATTTTTCAGCTTTGTCATATGCATATATTATGTGTAATGGTTCTGAAAACTCCCTTTCACAGATCTTAATAATATTTTGCCTCATGTAAACTGAAGTGAAAGAGGAAGGAAAAAGACAAAATCAATCAGATAAGCTTCTTTGCTATTCTTCTTTAATATCTCCTTTAAATCTCCTTTTTGCTGTGATGCTTACAAAATACCAGCTGCAGCACTGAAATTTCAGGCTGACTATCATACTCATATTCCTTCCATGTCTTTCTCTATCTTGTACCTGATACAGATTATCTGATTGAAAAGCACATAAAGTTAATGCAACCATTCAGTTCTGTCCTTAAACCCTATCTGTTTTTAGGGTCTTTATCTACAAATAAAGAAACAGCTAATAACAGAATATATGATATAGTATCAATTTGGATTTTGTGACATGCTGAAGAAAAGAATCTGATTTCTTTAACACCACAGCTAATCTTATGCATGCAAATAAACCTTCTTATGGACTACTCCTTAGGGACGTCCTTGAATTTGGCCAAAATTCTTGTTAAATGGCTATTCTTTGTCTGAACCAGAAAAAGCATTACACCTATGTCAAATTTATATGAAACACTTTGTTCAATGTACGTTTTATTCAAAATGCTAAGGATCAGCATGGAAAATATTGTCTCCACAGAATTTTTGGTCCTATCTTATTCATATCACTGAGTAGTAGATTAGTTGGCTCTAGCATACTGTGGAAAATGTATCAGACACCATGTTATGAACATGAGGGAAAGCACACAAGCTTTTTGAACTTTGTTGAGTCAGACATCTCAGGATTTTGCAATTTCTGCCAAGGAACAGAGATCATAGAATCATAAAATCATAGAATATGCTGAGTTGGAAGGGAACCATCAGGATTAGCACGGCAAAATCCTGGCCATACACAGGACACACCAAGAATCACATCATGTGCCTGAGGGTGTTGTCCAAACACTTATTGAACTCGGAGTCCTGGCACCAGTCACGAGAGTGAAGAGATGAGTACTTGCCCTTTATCTTTCCCTCATGAGGAAGAGGTCTCCCCTCAGTCTCCTCCAGGTGGAACAGACCAAGGGACCTCAGCTGTTCCTCATGCAATTTCCCCTCAAGGCCCTTCACCATCCTCATTGCCCTCATGTGGACACTCTCTAACAGTTTAATGTCTTTCTTACATTGTGCCACCCAAACTGCTCCCAGAACTTGACGTGAGGCCGTCCCAGCTCAGAGCAGGGCAGGACAATCCCCTCCCTTGCCCAACTGGTGATGCTGTGCTTGATACCCCCAGGACAGGGCTGGCTCTCCTGGCTGCCAGGGCACTGCTGAATCATGTTCACCCTGCCATTGACCAGCACCCCCAGGTCCTGTTCCATGGCACTTCTTTCTAGCCTCTCATTCCCCAGTCTGTCTGTACATGCAGGGTTGCCCTGTTCCAGGTGCAGAATCCAGCACTTGCCCTTGTTGAACTTCATATGGTTGTGATTGACCAGCCCCCTGATTTGTGCAGGTCTCTCTGCAGGGCCTCTCTGCCTTTGAGAGCATTTAAAACTCCTCCCATTTTGGTGTCAATGGCAAGCTTATTTAGTATTCCTTTGGCCTTCACTGCTACATCCCATAGGGCTATATTCAACTTTTAACTCAGTTCTTGCAGATTTTCACTTGATAATGCTTCTTTTCCTGTGCTGCCTCTTTCCTCTGTAGAATGCTCCACTTCGCAAATCTAGACCTGTTTATTTGTCTTTTAGAAGTGTCTACTTCTTACTACAGACATAATTGGGAATATTATTTGCACAAACAAATCCACGGAAAGAATCTGATTAAGAGACTTGGGAAAAAACCCACAAAACCCTAAACAAATAGGACATTTATTGTATTGAATACAGGACTTCATTGAACATGCTAATGATAAATTATATTATCTCCTTTTCCCTAATCTCCCTGATAACACAATTTTATAATCTCCATAAAAGCAAAGTTTATATCTGCAATAATTTTTGTAGGTATGGTGACTGCTAGTAACTGATCTACATGTGGAGAAATTGTTATATACCCAGTAAACTCAAAGAAGTATTATGTATTTTGAAGTTCTTGTATGATTACATTAAAGAAACCTTTGGCTATTTTTCCAGCTTGCCTATTTCAAAATCAATAACTTTTTTGATTATAAAGAAAGTGTCGTCTTTTTTTTTTTTTTTTTTTTAATGTAGTAGTTCAGAAAGTTGAATATCAACCTTCTTTAAAAAATATTTATCTCAAGGACATTTATAGATCCTCAACCTGAATTACTCTACTGGCACAAAGATTTGTTTTAGAAAAAATGACTTGCATTCAGACATTTAAAATGTGTGACTTTATGGAAAGACTTCACAGAATTTTCTGTGCTTCCTGAGAAACTTTTGTCTGCTGCTTGTGTGCATGTTTGGCATGAGAATTATTCTTCTACCCAGTGCACACATTTGCTGTGTGACAGGAGTGGCAAATGTAGAGCACAAAGCTGGACATGCACGGGCTGCGGACTGTAGGCTTGATCTTAGCCAGGCAACACTGAACATCTCATGGATACCAATGACCAAGGCAGCAGCAGGCAAATTATATATAAACCCTCCAGGTTATAGACAGTGAATCTAAAGTAGCACATGGCAGCAGCCAGCTACAAATCCTTCTGTTCAGGACTTGGAGCCCCGAGTGTGGCATCTGGGCCCAGCAATTGCCAGCTCTACTCTCAGACAGCATCAAAGGTTGACTCATCTGCAATAATAGGCAGAGGAAAATGAAGGCCAAGGGGTCTGTGTACAGGCCTACTTCTGCCAGCTACATGAGGAGGGAGTGCCAAATACATTTTAGTAGTGTTTTAGCCACAATCGTATTGATGAGTCCAAGGACTTAAAAATGCATTAATGTCAGATAAAACCTGTGTTGTATGTATTGGTTTTATTGAGAGAGTATTAGATATTGCATTCTCCAAAATTGCATATTTGAAGTACTTTGTGATAATAATTTCACTGCTTAGAATAGATATCAGGCAAGTCAAAAGAGATGCATGTCAAGAGATCAATAAAGGACTGAATATAAAAGTTAAAATAGTTTTAAATATAAGAAGAAAATACGTATAATTTCTCACCCCAGCTCCACTATCCTTCTCAAAGTATGGAAATAATGCTGACATGAAAGACTTAAAAAAATCTAGAAAAAAACCCAGACCCTCAAAAACCAACCCCCAAACCAATCTGCTCCTTCTGCCCAAACCACCCAAGAAAATAACTAAGGGGTGGATTCTAGAAGCATATCACTTGAATTATGTCATACTGCATAGGAATGTAGTGCCTTCTCTCTACCCCAGTGTTACCTCATACAACAGAGAGCACATCCAACTCATTTATCGGACTGCATGAACTGGGATGACCGACTTTCATCTTTTTACAATGTTGGCACCTGGGGGAATTTTCTAGAACATAACTGCTGTGGAGGATGATAAAAAAATCTTATATTCTCAACTACAACTTAGAGTAGTGTTGTGTATTTATGTGCTAATAAAATAAAAATATACAAGGGAATAAAAATCTTTCTGTGGAATGCTGGAACAGGGAATCCCAAGCATACCTCAGACAAACGCTGACACGGTCACTTGTAATGAAGAATTTAGTCAATGATCAAAGAATGGATTAGGATTTGAAGTATTTGGGTCAAATTCTTCTTTTCAGCCTGGAGTAATGCTGGTTTTTTCCCTGCCTCTTTCTAAAAACAGAGTAAGAATTTCCTCCTTCTTGCCAGTACACAATAAAAATTACTTTAGGTAAAATATTTCCTTAATATGGACTGGTCTATTGTCCAGAAAATCAAACCTTGACTTTATTTTTTTCCTCTAGCTGGCATTGATATTTAGATAGGTAACTCAGAAATGTATCTGAATTAATACTTTGGATGTCAGTTGAATGAAGTGGGAATGCTTTTTCTAAGACTTGAGTTTTAGGCTAATCAGTGCAGAGATGGACTGCTCTGTAAGAAGCTCCACTGTTTAATACAGGTGCTCCAGAACTGAATAAAACATTTTTTCAGGGCACTTTTACACTGAATGTATAAGCTTAGACTATTGGCTTGGATTATAGGTCTTACTTTCAGAGAGCCAACAAGATTTGAGACCCATTTTGTTCATATTATATTACAAGGTATGAGGATGCTCCAGGAAGTACTGCAATACTTAAAATTTCCAGCTAGAAATACAAAAGTGGAACAAGGCCTCTGTCAAAAAGCATATCTGAATTAAGAGTTTTGTGCTGAGCTTTAAGCTCATATCCTCAGTAGTATTCATTCAATCAATATGAAAAATTGGAGCTTTTTCCAGAAGGAAATAATTCATAAAACAGAGCTGTTAATGACAGCTATGCATCAATTTCTCTATATGCTATGTAGTCACCAAACAGTTTGACCTAAAAATTTTGGTTTTCCCACTGTTGAAAAACTATCTAACCCAGCATTAAATACTACATAAAACTGGTCAACAATATTATTAGAAATTATGATGAAAAATAAATCCTTTTTAAAACAACAGTTCCTTGGATATTTATGGTAGTTGAAAAAGAATCTAGTCCTGAACACTTCCTCTTATTAATCTCTTTTCTTTCTCTGTCACATTCTGTCAATGACAAGCACGCAAAGGGCTGTGGAAGAAGAGGAACATAAAGTACTAATATTGTATGTTTCATTTAAAAACTCAGAAATTGAACCCACAACTCTATCTAAATGCTAATGAAAGAAAGATGTTATAAATTGCTGCAGAAGTATATCGCATGGCAAGGTGCATGGCAAGTTTGGATGGAAATCCAGTCTAAACAGGACTTCTGTGCTGTTCTGGTATAGAATCATAGCTCTTGTAGAGAGATATAAATCCAGTATCAGGGACAGCTCGGGCTCTTGAAGATGTCGCTAAACCCCTTCTAAACTGTATGGAAAATTCATGTAATCATTTAGGTTTACTTTGTGTTCTATTCACTAACATGTGTCCAAGATTCCAGTAACTGTATTATAAGCTATAGATTTTGTTGTGGTATTCTGATCATTCCGAGTATCTGAGTGAAATTAGTAAGTCTGTTATCCAAATAACTTCCTGCTCACTATAAACAGCAGTGTTGGTTCCTAGTGATTTTCAAATCATGTGCCTCTGGGCTTAAAAATCTATCCACCTAACCCTTTTGGACACCACCACACCATTAATTCAGTACCTACTGTCAAAGGTTTTGACATCTCCTGAAGTATTAAACATCAAATGCTACTGTACACAGGCAGCATCTCTAGAACTTCCTGTAACTATTGACCTGAGATGCCAGTGACTGAACGCCTGGCTGCAAAGCTGTAACATCAGCACTTGGCCCTAAATTATGTGTTTGCTAGAAAGTGCTTAAGATTTTCATCATAAAACTGCATTTTGTCATGCACCAGCACTGCAAATCACTCATACTTTGAATCTGACTATGCTTTAAAAGTGATGACAAAGGGAGGAAACATAGAGGAAACAGAAATGAGGGAAACCAGAATATAGAAACCCAGCCAAGCTAAGTATATTCCAAAGGGACTTTATAGTGATGAACAGTTACTGGTTATTGAAAATTCAACCATTTTTGTTTTGGAGGAATTTTTCCTTAGGTAATGGCAACATCTAGAATGATGATTATCTTGCTTGACTGAATCCACTTTCTAAATCCTCACTTTCATGTAATGTCTAGTTTTCACAGATTCTTTTTACAGACCGTATCTGAGAAGTGGCTTTTGCTATCTATCTGCACAGCTGAAATATCTCACGTCCCAGCTTTTGAAACACCCTTTTTTCCCTCCCCCTTTGACAAATGCAATCTTGCTCAGCTTCTGCAAAGATCATTTTCCTGGCCTGTCATCTCAACCATTTCACCTCTCTCCACACCTTCCTTCTCTAGGTACTGCTTTTCTGACACTTCAAACACAAGCTGCTTGGCTTCACCTTCAAAACCCTTCCATGATCCTTCTCCACCCCAATAATGATCTTTACATTCAGTAAAGAGTAGTTGACACCTGCTATCGATTGCTACACAAAACCAGCCTCAAACAGATTTTTAATCAAGTGCCCTCCTGATTTCTTCTACTATCTTTAAGATTGGGATGCACTTCCCATAACCATTTCCCATATTTGCTCATTTTCTTTTTTTCGATCATGTCACTAAAATTTGCCTTGCTTTCATGTCCAGACAGATCTAAGGTGAGAGAAGTGTCAGAAGTATAGTTTTTCATTTCCTAGTATCTCATTTTTGTTTTCTCACTTTTGCCTGTCTCTCTGAATGGAAGTTCTTTTGCAAAAGGGATATTCGGAGGTTTATGTATTTCTCATACACTGGCATCCAGTAAACTATTGAGATGCTTTGAAAATACAAAAAAAAGAGAGATCTTTTTTGATGCTTTTCTACAATTTTTGCATCTAGAGTGATTCGAGCAATGCTTCATATTTTCTGGAATTTCTGATCCTTGAATATTCGTATTTTTAGCTTTTGATTTAATCTTCCAGACTAACTATTCATCAGATTCATTTGGGCCATCTGAAGACTTCAGTTTCATCACAGTATACTGATAACTGCCATAGCTGACCCTATCACCAACATTTACACAGAATGGCCGGGTGCTTCTTAAATGTAGAAACTTAGGGATAATGATGAAACCTGAAAAAGAGACTTACTCAGAAGTGATACCATATGTGGTGTAAGTGGCCAGCTCCTTCTGTCTTGCATCATTGCTCAGATAAAAATGAGGTAGTTCAGGTATTTTATGGGAAAGATGTATTGCCTATAAAATTTATTTCTCTTTTCACATGGTAAGAAAACACTCCAGGGTATACCAGAGAAAAAACTTCCCTGGATCATAAGGAACAGAGCACATTGGATGCAGACCATTAAATTAGTGCTTTCTAAGCTATCTGATCTGATGCTGCAAGCAGAATTGACTGCTGCAAGTATTAGGTACGAACATGTATTTCCCCTTCTTTCTCCTTTGCTCTTGTATTTTTTAACACTGGCATTAAAGCAATTTGTAAGCACAGATGCTGCCACATCTATGGATGAGCATATGATAATGAGCAACAAAAACCCCGAAGTGCTGTGATTAATTGTGTTCAGATCCATGTTATTTTAATTATTGTGTTTTAAGGGTCATGCTGAGGAAAATCAAATCTTTCTCTAGATAATATGAAGGTTGAATTGAAAAAGTCCCACCAAGAACAAAAAAACCCAAACAACCCACAACTGCCAAACAAACTTCCTAAACCACCAAAACATCTGTTTTTCATGCAACGGTCTGAAGCCGCTGGATGGATACACAGGCAGCAACAGGCACTCAAACCTAGATCAGATTCTAAATCACAAAATGGTTTTAAATAAATTGATGACAGTGGTATACAAAAACTGGTGTGTAGTGGTGAATATCCATATCCATTGGCTTTTATCAGCAGTTTGACTTATTTTCCCCCAGAGTTACTGAGATATGAAGGTGAATGTTGACTTTTCAACACATATAAGTGAAAATTTTGGGTTGGATATGAAGCTCATTACAAGGACTGGTAGTTTTTCAAACTGCACTAAGAGTTTTTGAAGCCTCATGCAGTGTATCTTGGTGTTCTGCCCTTCTGATTTTACAGAGCCCTTATTTTGTATGCCTTCAGTGAAAAAGAATAAGGACGAAAAAGGATGCTGTGTGTACAAATCTATATCTATATAAAGTCAGTGCCTACACAGGAAGAGAGAATTCAGGAATAAGGAAGCATTTCTGACATCATTAACATATTCATAACCTGAGTTCAGTGATGATGTCTGCCCCATTCATCTGGAGTCTGTTGATGTAGAAGGTGAAGCAAGCATTACTTGTTTCAAACCTTTTCAGGATCAGTCTCAGATCACAGTATCCTGTGGGAAGATTAAAGAAAATATAAATTTTTATTGCAACAAATGCTCAATTTGTACTTACATGCTTTAGTTCATTCTTACTACAGGAAAAAAGGTGTTGATTTTTTTAAGCAAGTAATTTTTGATAGCACTGTAGAGTTAGTCAGTCAGTCAAGGCAGCTGGGAGAAAGTCAGTTCAATTATTTTTGTTTGTGCATTTGTTTTATTCAGCCAACACCATGTCCAGAATATTTTCTCCTGTTGGTGATGTGCCTTCAGAGTAAAAAGCAGCTTTCACATCTTGAGTAAATTATGCCTGGAAGTCGTCTTAAGTATAAATTTCTTGAGTCACTGCAAGATAGGAAGGATGAAACTTCAGTATGAGTATGACTATGTTATCTAGAGAACATTTACAAGGGAAAAAAATCCAAGAACAAAGACAGTAATGAGAATGGGGTGTTCAGTTTCTGGAGCTGTGATTATAACTGCACAGATTTTTGTACACGTGTGACTTGAACAATATTACTGAGTATTTTAATTTGTTCCTCACTGATGAAATAGAATCAGATTCTGATTTTCCTATGGCATTTGTGTTTAGCACTTGTAAAATGCTCATGAAAGGAATTAGCAAATTTCTTACTTGAACTACTCATTTTTTGGCAAGTGGCTTCCTATTCTAAACACTTCTGCATCCCAACCTTGTTGTGGAGATTGAAGCTTCAGCAGAGACATTGATTCAAACCAAGATGCAAGCATCTCCATGGACATTTATGATACATAGAAGAATTGGTAGAATTTCAATGCAAAACAAACAAATAGCTGTTAGGTTTTCTGTGTTCTCTTAGCTGTAGTAATTATCTGCATATGCTTTGACAGAAATCTTTTTCTTGTTTAGAATATAAATAATTCTCTAGATTTATTTTGTTTTGTTGTATGAGAGAATAATATCTTTCTGATATAGTGGTTAAATTATTATTTTAGAGATCAGAATGTGCCTGAAGCCCTAGAAAATCAAGAAGGATGTTTTTAAATTCAGAGAGAGCACAAAGTGATCTTTTGACTGCGTAATTAAGCATACTCAGGTTTTTAAATTTTGTTTTGCTTCACACGCAATTTGTGAATTTGACTTTACACCTGGCCAAGGTGGATGGTGTGACACAGCTTGACAATCTGTGTCAGAACAGTAAGCATATTTTGAGTCAGATATGTTGTCTAGACCGGTATGGTTTTCTTGGACCAACATAAAACTCAGAGGATGCAATAGCTGTTTGGGGACACAGTTACAACAAAGCCCAGTTGAGGTGTCTTGTGGAAATTTTGGAGGACATTTTTTTCCAGTCCTTTCTGATTTCCATTCATGATGGGGAAATCCAAAAAACAAATCTAAAATGAGAACCATGTGATGCAGTGTTTCCCATGAGGTGCAATAAAGCTGCCACAATTTCCTTCCTTTTTTCTATAGAAGACTACATGGTCAGCAGAAATCTTTCATGTTTCACAGTAGTTTCTGTAACTTTGAGATTGTTTGTATTGACTTAAAATGGTAGGAATCAAAACAAAACCTACTAGCATGCACATCTAGAATTGCACACCAAAAATATGTCAGCAGTCACCTTGGTGATATTTCTGAATTAGGAAAGCACTTTGGAGCTTAAAAAGTTTATTTTTTTCTTATTTTAAAGGAATAAAAGTACAACATTTACAAATACGTTCAATTTTCATGCCTATAGACAGTTTAATGCTACCCTGTTTTCAAAATTTTTTTAAAGTTCTCTCCATGAAAAGAGACACTAAACTAGGCTTAAAGGGAAAGACATTAACAAAGTCATGATCTTGACTCCAGTCCATATGCATGCATCTTATTGAGGCTGCATCAAAGATAAGTGGTATAACCAATTTCATTGTAGAAATGAAGGCTTCTCTGTATTAAAATTACATATGATCCAAAGAATTTTGCTCACTAAGAATTTCTTTTGCTGTTTTTGATAGAGAAGAAGGGAATGGGAAGGACAGGGTCTTGAACACATTGTAGTAATCCTCTTGTATTTACTAACTAGAGTTCCAATTTAGTAGTCAAATGCTAGTTTAACAGGACCCATTTTCTAAAAATCTGTTAGCTAGTGTTAATTATGTCTTCTATTAGTTATGACCTGAGTCATGAAACAGCTGTTCCACTATTTCATCTACAAACTGGCATGTACATAATTACTTGTGTTGTCTGTTTTGTCTTTTACAATGTCATAATATAACTTTGCTCAGTTAATGAAAATGATGAAAGACCACATTTTTTTAAACCATTTTTTTCAAAATATTATACAAGTCAGGCTTTTGTGGTTGTGAATGCAGAAGCTATGTGACCAATGAACACTGCATCTGTTACTCTTTGCCTTTTTCTTTTGTGAATTCTTTGTTTAGAAATATAAAAGGTTTTGAGTATATTCTAATGAATTCTAGAGTATCAAAACTAATATGATGAAAAATATATCCTCTTTGCACCCACATACTTAAAAAGGAACTGACTTAATTTGAGGTATACAAGGAAAACATGGCTGAAACCTTAGAAGTAATTTGCTAAGATAAAAATAAGTTCCAAGTAAAACGTTGGAGGAAAGAACTATGTGCAGAGAAGCCCTACATTTGAAGCTGCTTCGAATGGATACAAATTAAGCTGTGTTTCCCAGGCTTGATTACCTAGAGGAAAACATCACTGCTTTAACATTCTGCCCAAATTCATCTCCAGGGTTAACTATCCATGTTTAATCATTGCTGATAATGAGATTTGTAAACTTTCAAAAATCCCTTAACTAGAACTCCATGAATAGGTTTATGTATGAAGCAGACTGGGATGTATTTGCCCTTTTTATTTTTTCTTTAATCTAAAGAGGAGGAGTTGATTGGTTTTTTAGCCTGCATTTCAGAAAATTTTACTATGCAAAGAGCAAGCTTGATATGCCAAGGTGGTAGAGTGAAAGCAATACAAAAGAAATGTAAAGAGGCTTCCTTCAGTATCTGAACATTTCTCAATACACTGATTTCTGCTGTGCAGGTAGTCAGAGTACACATCTATCTGGCTGTTTCTTTCTTTTTCCCTTTGAGTTTTCAAGGTAGAGAAAAAAATACTTTTGAGTTTGAATTCACCTGGACCTTGTCAATTTGAAGTCTAATGGTATGTGGAAGAAATGTGTCTATTCTTTTAAAAATATCTGGGCAGAGGAGCCATAAAAAAACCAAACAGATAAAAACCTGACTGACACATGGTAAGGTAGGTTGTAATAAGAACAGACACGGTTATTCACACTAATTGGTATGGATATCTGATTTATAAGGATGTTTTTGTTTTTTCTTATTTTGGAGGATAGGGACAGGAAAAGGAGCAAAACAGACATAGAAATTAACCAACCAGCATTAACAAAGACAATAGTCAGAAACAAATGTGGTCAGTCAAGGTAACTGATGGGCTCCAGACAAACTGTGACTCCACAGCTGATAAAGATGCAGACCTGAGTGGCTTGGGTGTTGGAATGGCTTGGTGGGATTTGTACCTAGTGCTGAGACTATGTGCAAGTGAGGAAGGAGCCAGAAGGAACAAGTATAGATAAACACAAAGCAGTGTAAAATGGGGTCAGTCTGTACTCCTGCCTAGCTGAGCTCTGCACCTGATGAACCCAGCTGTCCTCTTTTTTTATGCCTTCTTAATGGATGATTTCTCAGCTGTCTCCCTTGGTGATGTCACCCTTTATGAACCATATATGCATGATGCAAGAACTGCAACTGCCAGCTACTGCTGAGAGCCACAGCAGTGTGAGTGAAATGTTGTGCTTGCTGCTGTAGCCAGACATGGGGGTGTTGATGAGCACATGCATCATCCCACAACTGCTGGGTGTATGTAAGGGGTGTGCCTGTGTCTGGGAGCCTCTGGGATATGTGCTAAATTCTTCTAAATTATTGAACTTGCAAACAGGGAAGTGTCAGCCTGGGCTGGAAGGAGTCCTGGACCAAGGCAGCTGGAGAAGGCAGACACCTTTAGCACCCACTTAACATTAAAATGGACATGTATATATGTGTATAAAATATTATGGACACACATGCAATCTTATGATGGAAAAACAGTTGATTTTTTGCAAGTATGGAGGCACATAGAAGAACAGAAATATCATTGTTAATTTGAATGCATTGCTCTTTTGAACAGCCTGAAAGGAGAGTCTAGCTCAGATGCTACTTACCTAAAGGGAATACTGACAACAAGTTAATGAAATTTTGAATCAAATGTTGAACAATTAATTTTATATCCCTTTATTAATAATTTGTTTGAAAGGAAGAGTGACACAATGCATAGCTTTCAAAAGGATGATCATAGAAACAAAGTACTTACATATTCTTTTGATAAACCAAAATGGGCAATCTAGTAAACACATACACCCATTCTTATTACACAGAAGCCTTTTCTGACAAATAAATTAGCTTTATTTTGTCACCTCATTTATCACACAGAGAGAATTAAAAAAAAAAAACCAAAAAACAACAATACTATACCTTGCCCTAAGCCTTTTTCAACTAACTCCAAATTGACATTGGAATTCTACTTTGGTGTTGCTCAGTTTAGTGATCTGTTTCTTTTTTACTGTTTCTAATTCTAATTGCTACAGCTATATCTAAGATACAGAGTCTGTTGGAACAAAAGTGTTCCGTGGTGCATTTGTTTGGTAACATCCCACTCCCAGTGCTGTAAAATGCCAGTTAATAGTAGCTTGTGATGTTTTTTTCTTAAAGTCAGACTATTTTCTTTTCTTGAGCTAAAGTTTTGGGATATAAAGGACTTTATTGTAGAATTTCTAGGCTCTGTTCTTAAGTTCTTCGAGCATAGTTCTTTGTCAAAAGAGTTGCAAAACTCTATTACTAAGGTCTCGTGCTTTAGCCTGAGTTGTTAGATCTGATACCAGTCGGATAATGTGACAAGACAGGCAAGGCTACCTTTTCTTTTACTTAGTAAAAGACCTTGGTTTTCCTCTAACTTCCCATGACAATTGTCATTGTGAGCTGCAGCCATGTTCTCCCACTTATGTCCTCATCAATGACAAAAAGAATATCCCTGACAATAAGGAGATCTTACACTCTCCTGCCAAGGCACCCCATTATCCCTCTCCTCGGCAAGGTCCTGGGTAAAGCCGTCAGTCCTCCTGTCACTGGAGATGCTGCTCACGTCTGGCTATGGACCCAGCCCTTGAAGCTACATGTCACGGACAAATTTCAAAGCAAATTGGTGTCTGCCTTGCACCAGGGATATGCAACCAGAATGCATTCTAAGGGATGTATAGGAGGTGAGGGCTGTATTTAATCATTTCAGGCTGGTATTTATTCCTTCAGGGAAGTTCAAAGAGTCTTTCTAAGGACAGCAGCAGAGTAGCTTTCCCTGTGCTCCAATAGGTTGTGAAGCCATGATCAGACAGAGTTAATTTACCTCTTGCATGGGTTTTCTTGTGGGTTTCTCTGATTGTTTCTCCTGATGTGGGCTGTTCTGATTTCCACCTTGCCCCCCCTTGATACACCTTTGCCAGCAGTTGGTGTATCAAGGAGAGGAGGTGTTTCTGCACAGGCTGGGGAAAGGGCACATAAATGCCAGCAGCTCTGTCTTTCTGCATCTTGGGATACTCCTCAGAGCCAATGTCTATTTCTCTGTGCTTTTCTTACAAGGTGTTTTACCTGCTCCTGCTCCATAATCCATCATCCTACGTGCATAGCCTGTAGCTGCTTCATTTAAAAATGTCACTGGATAGCACTGTGGCTTGTATAACAATGTGGCTGATGAATGGGAAATTTATACCCACAGCCTGTAGATTTGTAGGCATTTGCATTTAGAAGGTAGAGGTCGAGTCCCACCCCTCTGTGGTTCCTCCTCTACCTTCCTCCTCAGGTTCTGTGGCTCTGGGAGCAGCAGATGGTGGAGGGCATGTGGAAGGAGGGAAGGACCTCCGCAGTGGTGGTGACTGCTGCCACCATAGGAGCAGATGTCTTCCCTTCAGCCAGTCTGCCCATGGACCTTGGGAGAGACAGGGTCTGGCACTGTGGAGAGGGTGGCTGACCCATTCAGGTAGAGTGCTGAGGAATAAGGAGGCTTGGATGTAGAGTTTCAGGTCTATCAGTTACAAGACCTAGGGAATGACACACAAAAAGGGTGTGAAGTGAGAAGCCTCAAGTCTTTTTACTGCCCTGAATGCTGCTTTTGTATTCAAGGAGATGTTTAGGGCCAGGCTATACCTATGAAAATACAGTTGCTGGGTCTGCTTTAATGCAATTCATCCCATGAAGAACTGTTCTAAAGTGCTTTCTGCTTTCAATCTAACTGTTTCTATCTCTTGAATTAATCCAGCTCATGTGCTCATTCACTTTTTTGGTCTGTTCTTGTTATCTCCACTGAATATTATCATCTCTCTGTGCTTCTATAAAGCTTTTTGCAATCCCAATTTGGATCTTAAGCATACGTTTCTTCTAATTTATCATGCTACTAATCCTATTCTTCTATTACTTCTTTCATTTCTTTCCCTCTCTCTCTCATTCTTTACCTTGCCTTTCTGTTTCTACTTCTACTAACTACCTTAATTTCTCTCGTATTCTTTCTCCTCTGCTGCACGTAAACCTACCTCTGCTCTTCCTGCTGTGGTTGAACCTCATTTGTTTTGATATGCTCTTTTCCTTTCCCAAACTTTTCTCACCTCTAAGAAACTATACTCAGTTTCAGAGATAAGTAATCCCTACAAATTCTTCCTGCTCTTTTGTACTTCAGGAATATCTGCTCACTCTCAAAATGTCATAAACTTATGACATTTAGCGTGGTGTCCTCTCCTTTTTGCAGCTCCTCTTTTGTGCAGATCCTGCTCTTCCCCTGCTGTGCTTTTCCTGGATTCTCCCATATATCTTTATTTTCAAATTGTAGGGGCTGGAAATTTGTGTGTTTTGTTATTTTTGTTTTCCCTCATATATAATTAACTATGAGAATATCATATTTTATGCTTTCCATGCAATTGCATTTAGAATCAGTAGATCGAGCAGAATTGCTTAGAATTAACACCCCTACAAATTAATAAGAAATGTGGTCTCCATGCTGGATTTATACAGCCCTTAACAGAATGAGTCCAGACTTTCTTTTGTTTGCAGTTGTTTATCTTCCCAGCAGCCACGATTACCCAAAGCATGATTGCATCAACTTTGATACTTATATACAGAGTGATACTGGGGGGCAAAAATAATATTTTTCTTAGTCTATTGTGGCATTATATCACTATATAGTTATGTAAATTAGAGGTTCCTGTAACCAAGGTGTTTTTTAAAGAGAATGGGGATGGAAAGGGGCATTACAGGCATCATAATACATTTAGATACTATATTTTATTCCTTATCCATGACATCAAATAAATTCAAATTTAATTTGAATTATGTGTGTAAACATTTTATTGTTAATGAAGTGATTTGTTAAAATCTATGCATTGGAACAGTGCTTTTCACTATATTTATGTTTCTTGATATCCTGTCCTGTAGATATTTCTATGACTTTTGTATGATTTTTGTATTTTTTATAGATATCTGTACACATGCATATAAATAGATTTCATTATATTATAAGGTTATATTTCACTATATAGATGAAATGAATAGAAATGTATTTATAGATATGGCTTTATAATTTTTGGTTGAATTTCTCTCATGGAGAGAACAGGACTTCAGTCCTGTGCTCTTTCTTCTCTTTGATACTAGTAGAACTTTATTTTTCATTTGCTACTTCCATCATCTTCTAGTACTGTAAAACAATGATATCCATTTATCATCCTATGCATGGATTTGAAGTTCCATTTCTGTGTTTGGATCCTGAAAAATAACTTTATTTAGAATAAACAGCTATTAGATTGTGGTTCTAATGCTGAAATTTAAATTTTCTAAAGATAAAATATTAATATTTCCAATTATTCTGTTGGGGTTTTTTTTTGTTTGTTTGTTTGTTGGTTTTTTGATGGCATTTATACCTGTAAGGCCAAATCTAAATACGGCCCTATACTTTTGGAATCTCTTTAACAGTAATAACTCCTGTGACCCTGAGTAATTTCATTTAAGTTCACTATCCTTAGGGCAATCCAATAAGTCATTAATAAGCTGCCAAAACTTGTGAAGTGGAGAGTATCTTAACTGTCATTTCTGGAGTATTATTCAAATTCTTATAAAAACATGAAAGTGTTTAAGAAAACAGAAAAAAATATCCTCATGTTTCACAGGAGTCTTGAAGAAAAAGAAAGGGCCTTAGTAATTAAAAACATTCAGTTTGTCAAAGAGTACTTTAAAAGGGTTTTAGCATGTATTGGAAATAGACTTCTGATAATAGATATTTCTTCATTCTTTGCAAAATACATATTGATTAGTGGTAGATGACCATGTGCCTGCTAGAAATAAGGAATTCTTTTAAAAAAAGAAAACTATGTTAATTATTCATTGGATGAATACTATACATGATAAATTGGACAAATACTCTGCATGTAGGGTAACTTTTCTGTCAGTTGTTGTTTAAATAAAAAAAAAATGTGTCACCTCTGAAGGTTCATCTCTCTCTATTGACTGAAGAAACTATTTTTCTGCCCATTAAAATGTCAATTAATCTCAAACTAGCACATTGTCCTAAGTTAGGCAAAATAAATCACAAACTATGACTATCCACTTAAAGAATAAAGTTTTCTTCAGTGTTGGTATTCAAGATGAAATTTAGGCCGTTACATGCATCATCTACTGGATGGAAAACAGAAAGTAATTTATGGTCTGGATTTTAGAGGTGTTTTTCATGTTGAAGAATACCTGCACAAATTCTGACTTAGTTCTGTGGGTTTTTTCAAGTGATTCGTACTTCACCAATATGACTAAGTGCTTCATGTTCTACCCTAAAGTTATTTAAAGCATCTTAAAATTCTACTCCTTACTTTTTCTGTATAATCTATAAGTACTTTTTTGCTCTCCCATGGTGCTCTTTATTACAAAGATCATAATACAAATTCTCATTGGCTAAGTAGATACCAATCTGAAGGGCTTAGCAATTTTGTCTAAATTCCAAAGCATTGTGCAAAGGATTTGCAGAGGCTCTAAGGAAAGCCTCTTATCTTGCTCCACTATTGTCAAACTTCAAATTTGAAAGATAAAAATTGTAAGCAAAGGAAAAATAAAAGCCCCTTTGGCCTCAATGTAAAAGTAACTCTGGTGGAAAAACAGCATAACAAACAAACAAACAAACAAACAAACAAAAACTAAAAAAAAAAAAAACAACAAATTCACTCAAAATAAAGGAAGGGAAAAATACTAAGGAAAGAGATTGAATATACATTAAGGCTTAAATCTAAGAAGCTGATGGAAATGATATAGCAACAACTATCTTAGAATGGCACCACACGCCACAAAGGAAATAAATAATTAACTGTTTTCATTTGGTGTTCAATGAGGAAAAATTCACTAGTAGAACTGTTTCTAATCAGACAATCTCTAACAAAACCTTTCCTCATCTTTCACCAGTTTGCTGTACAAAGATTGATCTTTTACGCATTCTGAAACTGATACTGGACAGAAATTATTTTCGACCCTGACTGGCACTTGGCCAGATTGAAAATTATTTGGGATCAAAACCTGACTAATTAAAGTAAAATGATTTAGAAGTTTTCATGACAATCTCTAAGTTGATCCAAAAAGTGGAAACAAGTAAAACAGAAGCAATAAAGAAAAATGAGTAGTGGAGACAACAGCTAATCTGTGTTATCAATGTGCTGCATTCCTTGTTTTCCCCTTTGCTCCTTTTACCTTTCAAGATTCAGCATATTGAAATGCTAAGGATGGGTTAGAATTGCCAATAGTTTTATATCAGTTACACATTTTGGATGCTATAATAAGGGATTGGGTAGATATAGTTCTTGTTTTTCCCCATCCCCTGCCACTCTTGTGACTCCAGTCTCTCCCGTGTGTGATACCAGGAGTTCATGCAAGGAAAATAAGTTCATATTATTTTTAATTCTTGTTCTTTTACTTGGTGGCAATATGTAAAATGGAGTGTCAGATAGATATTTATTTCTAGATGGAACCCAAGAAGAGGGCTCACAGCCCTTGCATTTAAAGTTTTATGACATAATTACACACATAGAACAGCACAGCTGGAAGGAAACAATGAGGAGGGAAAGATTAGAAGCATTAGTATCACAAATGGCTGACAATTCTGAGTTATGCTTCTTCAGACAAACAGATGTATCATGCCTTCAAAGTGTATTAAAATTCATATTTGGGCAAGTTAGATGGGCCAAATACACAGGGGGGAAGAGAAGGAAAATGAGTCGAGAGAGGTGTTTCTATTTGGGCTGCAAATTCGTCTCTGAGACTGAAGTGGGATCCAGAAGTATACAACCAGATTGAGGAATTTAAAAGATAGATTACATTATCTGAGGAACAGAAATCCTGCAAATGTGATGAGGAAATAAGCACAGGTTTTACAGAGTAGCATGGCTGTGGCGGGTTGAAAAATCAGGAAGGCACATTTGAGCAAAGTGTCCAACTAAAGCCAAGGCTGTTGCCATTGACAAGGTCATTTACAAGGGCCTAGAGTTGGGGCAGTCTCCTTTTTTGATAAATGGTCTAACTACTGGGAAATTATATAAAAGAAGAAGATTGCTGTTGTACTCAGGATGAAACAGAAAACCAAGATCTTCCAACTGGAATATTATTTCTATTCATATTTTCATGTTAATTTCCATAAGGCTTGCATTGTGTTGCTATGTATTTTTAAAAAGTAACTATATTTTGCTGAAGACATAGCTACAGTTCAGTAATGCATGAAGGCATTCCTAGGTATTGCATGCTGTTTGAATGATCCATATAGCATGCTAAGAAAGCATGTTAAAATCCATTTCTATGACAAGCGGTAGACAAAAGAGTAACGCAATTAGAGTTTCTTCCGGATTAAATGTGCTCTTTAAAAGTAAACCCTGATTTTGTTGGTTTTATTAATATTATTAGTTCTTGAGGTATTATTTAACGATTGAATAACAAAGGTATTCATGCATAATTTTAGTGGAAAGTAAATTTAATATTTATCAGATTGCTTTATGAGACAGTGAGGAAGGAAAGCTGATGACTTTTCAACAGTATTTATGTCTAAAAATATTACATGCAGATGTGAAGACCACCTGTGATTAAATATTTTAAATGCTACTCATCCCATTTTTAGGACAGGCTCCTACCATTTCCTTGACATCTCAAGTAAAATTGTGACAGGTGGCAATGTAATTCAAAAAAACTGTGGTAGTTCGGAGCCCTGATAATACAGAGTTCATGTCATTTTTCTCTCACAAATTTTCCCTTTACACAAATGGTGTAATTGTACCCCTCAAAGTTTTACCTCTGGAAGCTATTTTTATTTTCTACAAGAGCACCTCCAGGCAATAACAGCAGGGGGGCAAATCCTTTATTTTATGTTGTCAAAACCAATCTGCTGTGAATTTTTCACATCACTTTCTGAAGTGCCAGTCAATGGCTTTGTGTTTGGACTAGTGCAAACCACTAACAGACTCAGAAAAAGCAGTTTCAGAACTGGCAGCACCAGAGTGGGTGTTAGTATGGAAAGAAAAGAAAAAATAGAAAAAAGCATTAAAAGGATTCTTTTTGTTGTTATTGTTGTTGCTGCTGCTGTTGAAAGTTTTCTAATGAAAGGAGATGAATCAGGAACTTTGTAATAACATGTGCCTGACCACTTAGCTCTAGCAGCAGATTGGAATGAAGCTTACTCAGCACAGGCTTTGGACCTTTCAGACCTTATGTATCATTTTTCATCTACTAAGCTTCTCACAGGTGTGCAAAATAAAAACGGTAAAAAAAGTCAATTTTTTAAAACAATTTGAATCTAAATGGAATACACATATTCACGCAATAAACTTTTAGCAAAAAATGTAGCAGATATTCTGACTCTTTGCCCCAAAATTATTTGTCTTCAGAGCCATCAATTTTAGAGACTGATACTCCATTTTCTGGGGTTCGGTTTGTTGTTTTTTTTTTTTTTTTTTTCCCAAGGAGTTCAGCTGAAAGCATAGACAAGAGAAAGAGCAAACATTAAACGATGAGCTCATAAAGGTAATATCTGCCAAATTCTTTCACTGTTGGCTGGAATGCTGCTGAAACCTCGTATTGCTGTTATACTCCATGCAGAGAAGCAACTCTTCAGGTCTTCTGACAATGCACTGACCTCAAGACAACATTTCTGAAACTATTACAGTAAAGTCTAGTAACCATAATAAATATCTTCAATTTTTATTTTTTTTTAAGATCTGAAAAAACCCTCACCTTGCTTTACTAAAGGGAAATACTGAGAGGTGCTGAAAAACCTCTTCCAACTGCCTGTTTGCTGAGAAATGTAACCTTCCTAAATCCTACCTTCAGGTTGAAGTTGACAGGAAGATCTGCAGATAATTTACCATTTTATCTAGGGAGCCGCAGCAGTTCAGTGGAATATAATAGTTTTCTATATGAATTTACAGCACACCAGTTGTCAGAGATAGATAACTTGGTAGAAGTCCAGCAAGCTCAGTTATTCAGCATGTTTGAAGTACCAGAGGATGACAGGAAAGACAAGCACAGATGTTGCTCTTTAAGAGACTTATGCTGACATGGTTTGCTTTCTTACTTAGAGCGTTGAATCAGGGAGGCAAGTCCCAGGTCCCAGCCTAGCAGCAGGGATTTTAGAAGGTGGGTTAACAGAGTTCACATCTCACAGTTAGACTATTGGCCTGAGATTGAAAGATTTTCCTTGGTCGAACCAGCAATAAATGGACACTTATTTGCAAAAGGAGTTGTAAAAAGAAATTGCATTAGGTGAATAGTAAATTTCTTTTTCTATTCTGTGTTACAGAAATTGGTGGGGCTACTGTGATACTCTGTGGAAAAAAATCTTTTGGAAGTGGTGAAATGCTGATCTTCCACAAGTATTCTTTTCAGCTTAAACCCTGTTGGGGCCGAGGTCTCCTTGGTTTAGTTATAAGCCATAAAGGTCTGTTTCTGTAAAGCAGTCATTAGGATTTGATTCTTCCTCTGCTATTGAGAGAATCAGAAAAATTCAGATTTAATATTTTTCTTGTCTACTATGATGCATAAAAACAAAGAGTTTTTTTTAAAGCAGTAAAACAAAAGGAAGTTTAGAAGGAACTACAGAAACACAAGGAGCTACTTCTGAATAAAATAAAAGGAGCCTTGCTGCATAGATATTTAAATGCCTTTATTTTTTCATGTTTCTAGACTGATGTACACTTGGTAAAAAGAAAATCCTGTCTGTCCATACTTGTCTCTGAAAAGAATTGCTGAAATGCTTTAAGCTGAACTCCTTTTTGGCAGTGAGTTCAGAAATGATATTTTGAAAATGATTTACAAATGACTGATCAAAATAGCCATTCTAGACTTCTATCTAGCTCTTCTAGTTAATTTGGTATTCAATAATATTAAAATACATTTTGAGCTTAAATATTTATGTAAAAAAAAATAGGCCTTTATAAGATATATAAAGGGTAAAAGACACATTGTATGGAAACATCCCAAATCTCCAAGGAATACAATCTGAGTTGCTCAGAAAATTGAAGCTGATTTTTTTTTTGTAGGAAAGGATTCATATTGTAGAAAAATAATCAATTCTTTGTAGAAAATTATCTTACTCATCAAACAAAATGTTGAATTTAGGTTGTACCACATTCAAGGGATAGTGTACACACATTGCTGTGACTTTCATAAGTCATAAAATAAAATTCATAAAATTCTGACACACTGGTACCAACTGAATCAATCATCATTTTTCAGGAAGACACTTAGCCAGTGCATTTCATACATGTTGGAGACAATTTACTCAAGCACATGGTTATCTTTCCTACTAGATATCAGTGCTACATCCTCGTTTATTTTTTGTTTATGATTTTTAATATATACTTGGGAAAAAAATAGTTAAAAGTAAGTTTTTCTCTTAATTTGAGTGTAGTTCTCAATATACATTATTTCCTTTTCATTAACATCAAAGGATAAGGGTGAGACAGTTTAAAGAAATGGAATTACAGAAGATGAGATCACCAGGTTAGACAGGAATCATTTGAAGTCATCATACTTAAGGTGCTGCGGTAATGATAACATGAAGGAAGATTTGTTTGGGTAAAAATTCTTATGGCATCTGTAAGTAGTGATGCCTTGACATTTAGTACTTTCATAATTGACGTGGAGAGTAAATGTGACTAGCAGAAACAAATCCGCATTGTCTTCAGGTTGAATTGGAGTCCTTATTTTACTTCTAATTCTTTATTTAAATTAGTAGAATTAAGAATGGCTCCTCAAGAAATCCTCAAGAAAAATTTACTGAAGAAACAAATAAATACAGATAAATATCTTTCCATCAACTAAGACAGATGGGGAAAGTTAACATTTTACAGTTATATAAATGAAAAACTGAGGCCAACTCACTTGGGTCTTGTTCTGAAGTGGGTGAAATTTTTAATTTTGAGTATTTCTAAACTTTTTGTTTCAGGAAACCACAAAACATTTACTAGCTTCAAAATGAAAACCTGTGGGGGCTTGTTTGTACAATGATTAATTGCAGGGTAAGTACAGATATGTATGTTGCCTACGAATACAATGTGTGTTTCTAAATATCTTAGGAATTCTAAAATCCATATAGCTCCAATAAGGTCATCTGCCATGCAGTGATTCAAATCCAAAGTGTTCCATCCTTTATTTGAACAAGTAATTGCATTGTTCTTCACATATTAGAGTCCTTGCTTATAATAATTGATTGTGATAATACAGTGAATTAACCTTAGTCACTGTTCTATTTAACCATTTTATTTTAATGTCAGGTGTGCAGGTAAGTCATCTAGTTAAGTGGAAGTTTGATAACCTAATGTAATATCTTTGACATCAGAGATGAGATGAAATCTTTTATGTGTCATTGGCTATGAGAATCTTCCTGGGCAGATGGTGTTGGTTTTGTAAGGCAGACATACATTGCCTGGAGAATTTCAGAGAAATATGGGCCTTATTTTCAAACTCCAGTAAAGGAGAAAGGTGTCATTTCACTGACAGCCCCAGAGAATATTTCCCTGTTATTGCATGCTTGACAGATGCCATGAACAGATTGATGTGCAGAGAAAGGGAAAGGTACAAGGAAACCGTACATTAAAACTCATTAACTTTAGATAGCAAAACTCTGTTGGGAACAACTCTAGAGCATTTTTTGATGTACAGTGTATGTTTAACATTCTAAATATATGTGCTATTTAATGTGTTGGGACTGCATTTCCATATTTGGTGTAAATATGAATGAAAATTAAAACAGTGACAAGATAAACACAAGAGAAAATGCATCAGTAAAATGAATCATTAAGAATCTGAAGGGAAATACAAGAAACAGTTTTTACACTCCTAATTTTAGATCTATCAGAACTATAGGTTTGGTGTTTAGAGTGGATCACTTGAATTCCAGTGTTAATTTTCTCAGAAAAAAAAAATTCACTTTTGTTTGTGACATAATTCTTATTTACAAAAAATCATATCTGCTTCTCAATCCAGCCAAACTCTTATATATAGCCTTAACTTTTAACACTGGAAAAGGGATGTGGAATCTTATTATCTGAGTTACGTGGTCCTGTGTTGTCTCCTTATCCCACTGACTCCTTCTCAGAGATGTGGCAAATTCCTCTATTAAAACTTATGGTTAACTTATTTTTCTTTTTTTTTTTCTTTTTTTTTGGTGTAAGGTGAGTTCTTTAAAACAAATAAAGCACTGGATGATGAAAATAGAAGCATTGCATATTTAAGATGGAATTAAAATTGCAGTATTACATTATGTACATAACTATAAAACTTCACTAAAATGATTGCTATTATCAACCACTGAATGGGCATGAATTTAAAGAGGTATTTTTAGAGGATTTAGAAATGCCATAGGTTCACAAGGGATGGAAGATATAAGTGCATGAGAGTAACACAGGCATACCTAATTTTGTTAGTTCTTCATTTGAGCACTCAACTTTTCAACCTTAATATTCTTTTAAGGTAGATCTCATTGGGAATTTAATTTATATAATTCCTGTTTTGATGTAAACAAATTTGATGGTAATTTTGTAGATGAAAACAGATTTTAAAAACTAAACAGCATAGCTGAAAGAAACATTTGTAAGAAATTCTATTCTCAATGCAAATATGACATTGTTTAGTGAGCTGAAATAGGAAAATACAAATAAACAATTATGTGTTCTTAGTGTGTGCATATCTACTTATTCTATATCTTCATATTAAGTTTGAAAAGTCTTTTTTTAGACAGGTAGATCTTAATTGTTTTATTAGAGATGTGTAAGTATTAAATAATTGAAATAGTCATGCATAATTCAAATAATCACTTCCAGTAGATACTTAGTCTGATAAATATCTGGCAGAAATGCAGATTGAATATGTTTCCTGACATAAGAATTTTTTAAATTTTGAACTCATCGACTGTTGTTTTAATTTGCAAAATGATGTAACTGTAACAACAGGTTATAGCTGATGACTCAAGACTATGATGCTACCTGATGCAAAATGACCCATTTCTTACTTCAACTTGAAGACAACATAGTGGAATTCAAAATACAATTATTGTGAAATTAAAAAGATGAAAATATTTTGAAATGCAGTAGTCGATTAATACTTATTTTTCCTTGCAATAAATGCAAACGCTTGAATGAGGTACCATGAAGATTTGGGCCAATGAAGCTTATGAAGACCTACTGTCTGTTTCTGAATAAAATCATGTATGGCCATCAATTTGAATAACTTCTTGGAGTTCTCTGAGCAACACTGTCAGTATCTATTACATGTGGTTTGTTTTCTCTCTCTCATACACACATCCTCTTCCCCAGGAGTAACTGAACAGACAGGATAAACAATGCATTTGATAAGACATACTGTTCCATCTTAAATGAACTCATTATATTTATGATAGAAAAGGCAAGATCCTGCATTTCAAATAGTATATTGTTGGGTTTAAAGGGGCCCCCATTCCTGTGGCAGGTCACAGTCTCAAACTGACACCCTTCCCTCAGAAAGTTGCTTCTCCCATGAGGTAAAGCTTTACCCTGTGGTGAAGGTTTTTCTGTGCTTAGGGATTAGAACCTCTGAGTTTCAGCAACAAAGACAGCTTTAGAGTACCATAGAAAAAGGAATTCCATGTCTATGGCTGAAAAAAATACTTAAAATGAAACACATATACCTTCTGGTAATTCTGCATCTCTAGCACCTAATGATGGACTTTCTCCAATTTTATCAACCTGCAAAATGCTCCTTTTCCTGCTGACATACCTTTATTCACCATTCCTACCCTTCTGTTCACCTTGCTTTTAATGTCTCCGAATAAGAAATACCTTTTCCTTCTTCACACTATAATGAAAATGATAGAAAAATTAGGTTAATTGCTTTTAAGTGTATGTTTAGTCCTTAATGAGGAGAGTGAGGCAGAGGAGACAAAGAAGAGGAAGATGAAGAAGCGGTTTCTTTTACAATTGAATGCCCTAATAGAATTTTGTTAAAATGTCTGTGGAGAAATTTCAAGATATAGAGCACAACTGACTAGGGGGACAAATAGAGGGCTAGGCAGTGAACAAAAAAGCTTAGGAAATATGAGGATTTGTATTTCCTTGGTGCATCCTTGGACATCTACTTATTGTGTATATAATCATGAGAAAAAAAAAACCAAACAAATTGTGAAGGTTCAAAGGCCATGTAAAAATTCTATCATGGCTTTGTAGACCTCAATATTCTAAATAGAATTGGAAGCATTAGTTAATTTTAAATTGCTTAAATGACTAAAGCAAGATTCCACTGACTTTTGAAATCTCTTCATCCCTCCATTTCTGAAACTGATATAATAAACATGAACTGGAGGTGCTGAACGATTCCATTGTCCATATTTCTTGCCTAGGTGAGTAGATACTGAAATTTTCTGAGAAATTCTGACAACAATGGTGCAGGTGTTGTCAGGAAACTCAGGGAAGATAAATTTGTAGCAATTAAATCTCCTATAGTATTGCTGAACAGAGTGGGAAATAGTTGTGTTCAAAGTAATTTTTTTAAGCAC
>VXBU01010069.1:359420-380839 GCA_013400315.1 Bombycilla garrulus | reverse complement strand
AGTTGTATTTAGTGAGGAAGCAGAACTGTAAAGCTGTCAGGAAATGCTGTGGCAATAACATTTCTTGAAGGAACATATTAAATAGTAATGATGTCAAACATCTGAAAGAGTGAGTAGACCTTGCAACCACAGTTTTCTAGTCATAGGAAATTAAAAAGGAGTCTGGAATGTTGCCAGTTGACTGACTACAGGGGGGGAAAAAAGACGCATAGTAAGCAACAGTTGTAGTTACAATATTTGCTGAAACCAACACACATTAAATAATAATGAAAGCAGCCATCTAAAAATGCTGGCAGCTTATATGGAGCAGCTGAGCTGAAGAAACTGTGAAAAGGATAAAAAACCCCAAACTGGTATATAGCCAATGTGCTGTCAACGAATAAAGAGCTCCATTGAAGATCAAATTGTGAGATAACTTCAGACAAGTATTCATAAAACAAATAGTTTGGAAGAAACAGTGTTAATTCTTAGATTGTGTAAGTGAAAAATCTGCATGATTAAAGTGATATCTTCAAAGAACTTACTAAGTAGAATACTAATGTTTTTTATTTGCTTGCAATTTTTTTAAATTAAGAAAAAGTGTGGGCAAAGTGTGGGCAAAATGTGGGCATTTTTTAACACACTGAAATACAGAATGACTACAGTTTTGTACAAGAATCTCATATAAAAATGTTTTTAAATATATGGAAGACATTAAATTTCCTTTAGCAAAGAAGATCTTGTTATTGCTACAACAAAGAACTTAAACCTATGTAACCAATGTCATTGGGATCTTAGGTTTTCTTGGAAGAATTAAAAGGGAATGCCAAGAAACAGAACAGCTGGGGATATTTTAAAAGACAAGCAATGCAGGTGTTGAACAGGTGTTGTCTTTTTGTATTCTATACATATTTAGCAAATATTGGATTATCATGGCCACTGGGAGGGGGAAATGTTTCATTTTCAATGTTATAAAAAGATCAGATAAATCTGATAAATTCCCTTCGATTTGAGTGATAATGACACAACTTGAGATAATTATTAAGCCTTATGATTACATGTAGAATATACACTTTTATTAAAGAAAATATACTCATGGTTAAAATGGAAATGAGGGCTTGAAATGGGCAGTTTTAAACTGAAGTGTAAAGCTTAGATCCTCCCAACCCCTGCTCTGCTATTGCATAGAAATGGAAGTGCCTAGGTTTAGACAGCACTTTGAAGGCAATTGACTATTCCCCTGTAGCTTCATTTTCTGTTCTGGACACATCTCCATCCTGTTAAGTTCCTCAGTCTCACAATTGAGCACATTGACACCAGTACACTAGCTTGTACTAAAAATTTATGGAGAGCTGAGGAATGTTTCTGCCCCCAGGAGAGACTTTGATTCCACTAAGACTTCTGTCAGTGGTATTACTTGCCTGTCCCTATTTGTGGATAATTTAAAAAAAAAAGTGATTATAGAGAGCAAAACCCAAAAGAGGTCACTAAGCTAAGAAGATTCTTAGATTCCAAGCTTAGGTCTGGCAGAAACCTGCCTGCATATTAGTATGTATGTGTGTAAACAAACATATGCACACATCAAACTCCCCTGTGATCTCAATTCCATAGGAGGATCTCAAAGGGAGATAATGCAGACAATATGAACAGGCAGAGCACATGGTTTGAGATACTCTGCATTACACAGCCTAGAGGATTGGTTCAAGGTCACCTAACATAACTAATGGGATGTCCTCAGCATTGCTTGAACTTCTGTCTTTGCAGGAAGTCAAGGACCATGTCCTTTAAACGCTTATCTATTATGAAAACTTGGTCTGTGCATCTTTCTTTCCACATTATAATACAATACACAAAAACAAAGAACATGAAAAATATTTCCATGTTCAAATCCTCTGCTAGAAGCCAAACCGTGTGTGAAAGCCTTAAAATTACTCACAAAAACTTCTGAAGGTTATGACAGACCTCCTGCTTCTTTGTTCTTCGTGGTGGTAAAAACTGGATCCATGCCCAGTGCAGGGAACATAGTGTAAATAGCGTTGCTGCAGATTGCTATTGGATTGTTCAAAACATCAGATGGCGAGAATATGTTATTATCAACAAGCTGTTTACTGGCCAATCAATTACAAACTCTGATGGAGCACCAGGCATTTTATTGTAGGCTAGCCAAATGGATGGAGAAAACATATGTCAATCTCTCTGCTACTTTAAGGGGCAAATTCTGCTTGTTTGCATCAATATGCTCTAAAGTCTCCCACAATGGAAGCACAATGATGTTAGCAGAGAAGGGTAGGATCTAAGGCAGTGCTGTGGGAATCACTAGGGTAATGCAGTTCTCAGATATCTGGGCAACTTTATGTCAACATACATTTGCATAATAAGAGTACAGCTGAGGCATCTGTGAGTAGTCCTCCCCTCAAAAGGATTCTGAATGCATGAGTTTGTCAGCCTGTGTGCAATATATAAACACTCAGGAATTGCTGAATGGCTCTTATATTTCTGTTATTTCTTACATGAAGTTTTGAGTCTTTTTTTCACCTTCCACTTATGTTTATTTTATAGACTTGGGGAAAATAAATATAAGTCCATTATCATCAATCCCAATCAGGAAAATGGTATCCAGAATCAGATACTGCATGAGGAAATTTTTGAGTTTAAATAGGGAAATATATATCTATCTACTCACAGCACTGTAATCAATAATACATAATTGAATTAAGATTTTTTTTTCACCTCTGCTTCTGGGAATTTTCTCCTTTATTTTTTCAGAGAAGGTTTTGTTCCAGTGGGAAGCAGGATTTAGAGAAGAGAAGCAAGTTCATTATGATAGTAAGAAGAGAAAAAAGCAACTTTTTTTGGAAAAAATCTATGATTATATTGACAAGCAGTTATATACATATATCCTGTTCGAAAGGCCACTTGGACAATGACTAGAAGGAAGTGGTCTCATAAATGTGCAGTCATTTGATATGACTGCTTGTGTCACAGTATGTCTGTGATTTGCTGGCAGTATTGGTATTAGAGGTTCTCACCTGCTAGAATTACATCAGAAGTGACCCAAACTGTTGTTCTGACCTGGAAAGGAGAAAAAGCTTTGATAACCTATTAAATATTACAAGAGATTTCTCGGGATTAAAATTTTAAAAATTTTAAAAATTTCAAAATATTCATTCTTTAAAAACATGCACTGAAAAAAACCCTACATTATGTGAAGGGCTAAGCAGATGAAGAGATCTTTCTTTCTACCTCCTCTTGGTTCCACAACCAGTAATGTGCTAAAGGGAATCAATAAAAACAATTGAGGAGTATATATATGTATGTTCCAAAATCATCTGGTTGAAAGTGTTAGAAAAGCTGAATAACTTCTTGATTGCACCTTTTGGGTATTTTTTGCCACCATCTGTGAAAGTGAGCAGTAAGTTACTCTGTAAATTGTTTTTGAAAATATCAGAAAAAGAAAGAAGAATCTGTTCTGTAATGAACTTGTCACCACAAGAAACTGTGGACCAGGGTTTGTCTATATTCAAAAGATATTTGAATTCTGTGGATATATGAATTCTGGAAAAAAAAATTAAAAAGCATTAAATAAAAACATACTTGTTTTCCCCTGAAACGTGGATAGGTGTGTTCTTGTTGTGAACAAGTATTTGAACTTTTCATTCAAATACTTGTTCAAAACCTACTACTTACTTTTTTTTTTTTTAGTATTTTTTAATTTGAGCAAGAAGGAACTATGATGCTAAGAGTTTCTCCTTTTTTCAATAATTCAAAATTGCCTAAAATGAGGCTGCATCTCTCCAGCGCAGTTTCATTGACATTAACAGACCAATGCCAGCGAGACCAAAAAGGCTTGGCCCAGGCAAGAGAAAAATCCCTGCTACTTAAAGTACATATATCCCACACATAAATATAGAACATATACTTAGCCTCAATGAAATATTTTTCTTCAGAGCAATACTGATTATGTTTACTTAAATACATCCTGAGGAGGTAGGAGGATAGGAAAATTGTTGAGCTTCAAAATGCAATTTTCTCAAAAAGGAGAAGCAAAAATAAATTTTAGCCAGGGCTGTTTTAAACAAATACAATAAAATATGTAATTCAAGTAGATCTAGTTATGCTTATAAACAAGTGTCTGTTAACAAATGCAAGCCATACTCAGTGATTTGTTGAAGAGATGTTTCTTTTGAAGAATTTTTTTCCCAAAGGGATTTTTATAGGGATGGTTGTATATGTGTTGGGATTTCAGAAATATATGCAGTTTAAACACACGGGATAATATGAACCATGGAAAGGATGGAAAGCAGAACTGGATTTTGAAAGCCAGCTTTGTGGAACTGTTCACTACTCTGAAAGACCTCAGCCAGACAATCAGAGATTGAATGCTTAACGTAAAAGTTTTAGTGTGATTGTGCAGGCTGCCTCTTTCTGGATGGTTACATTTTCACTGGCATCAACATCTTCTTCAGATGAATTGGAACCCATAAAATCATTCAAGCATGAAGGATGGAAAAGAAGGGAGGTGGTAAAGGTTAGTGGAGCAGGTTATTAAACAGGTGGTAACAGGACTCTGAAAGGATGGGAAGACAAAGAATGGATAATGCTGACAGCCCCAGAGCCACAGAGGTATTTAGAAGTGGGAGGAGAGAGATAGCTTCTACAGCTGATGGAAGCTGAGGAAGTGGCATTAACATTCCCAGACTATCAGTCACTTCATAAGAATGTACAGGGCAGCCCTAGTGCTTGGGGTAATTCTCTCTGCAGTAGCTGGTGTTGAGACTTATTATCAAACAGAAGATGGACCAGATTAACATCTCCTCATTCTGCTACAAAAGTTTAAATAATAATTGATAACTACTAGACATGCAAGATTTTAAAGGTGGGATGCATATTCTAAATTTCATTTTATTCCTATGAGTACTATGACTTGGATAAAATGTGAAGCACTATGCAAAAGACAAGCAAGCATGGCCACAAGATATCCCAGATAAAGCAGTAACTTCCACAATACAAAAGTGTAGAACAGATACAGAAGCAAAACTTCGGTGGATAACATTACACAGATCTACTTTCCCTTTTTCAACAGTTAGGTGTTAATGCTATTGAGAGGCTTTCAAATTGAAATCAATGAGAGTTTCATTATTCACTTCAACAGGAGTGGGATGAAGTTCTAAGTACTAAATGGAGCAATGAAAATCTAAGAAAACAAGAGGTGTGCTAATGTGTGTTTTGTTTAAGAATTCTCAGTTTCATTGGCTCTGCTTAACAAGCAGTTGAAAGTGATGTGCTTTGCGGGGTGTGAAAACATATGTGCCTCGTGGGAATGGAAGACTATACACCTTTCTATTAATGTTGGATAGAAACAAAAGTTGAGGGAAATAATTTAACTTGCATACAGAAGGTGTAGGAACAAGTGCCTTCTGAAGCAAAAAAAAAAAAAAAAAGGTGCATTAAGTGTTGTTTGTGTTTTACCAGCTTAGGTTTTTTGGAACCATTAAATACAAATCAAATGAATAATTTAATATTTTACACAGTATGAGCATCTTGCATCACTGAGTTTTTGGAACAGTATCACACAGAGAAAATGCAGTGGGTGCATGCCTTGCTGTTCTGTAATTTTACTTTGTCCTTACTTCAATTATATTTAAAAGCAAATACTCTTTCTAGTTGTGAGTTGAATTTCATTTTGGTGAGCTAGTGGTTTGCTTTGGTTTGGTTTGGTTTTCTCTTTTAGAATTTCAGAGTATTAAAACACAGAGAACAGAGTGAATATTTCTTGATACGGCCCTCCTGAGCCCAGCTAGCTTTGACCCACCACGCTGTGGTCCAGAAGGGCTACACTGAGTGTGGGGAACTGTCACTGCAGGTGTTATGTCAGTGACAGAACCTTAGAGCTTTGGCTCTATGGAGGCAGACCGCTGTCAAGGGCGAGATGAAGGGGAGAGAGGAGGCTCTTTTGCTCTCGGGTTCCAAAGGCAGACCCTATTTTCAACAAAAGGAGGAGAACAAAAGAGCCCCATGCACAGCTGTGCAAGGGGTTTTGTAGGGTTACAAATTAAGGGGCGGGCATAAACAGTAAACCAATCAGGGAACCATAGGGGAGGATCACAGGGTGGGGTTTACAGAACACAATCCAATGGGGACAAGGGGAGAAGAAAAGGGGTCACATGGGCCAACGGGGCGCGAGGTTCAGGGATTTCCAAGGGGGTGGATATTTCAGGGATTGGCCCATGTGGGGATCAACAAGCGATGGTCTGGAAGGAGGGGCAGGGTTTGGGTGATGGATGGGGAAGGTACTGGAATAAGGGGAGGAGACACATTGAAGGGCAGTTTAGGGGAGGGTAGAATTGAGGAAGAAACCATTGCAAGCAAACGGGGGGGAACACAGGAAGAAACTACAACAATATAATTAACACTGAAATCAGGAAAAAACATGCCCCACAACAATTTCTAGCGAACTTAAGCTAAGTGTATACCTTTTCTCTGTTTATTTTTCCATCCAGGTTCATTGATGCAGAGACTATCTTTTACTTCACACTGGTAAAGCGTATGAAACACTTTGCAGCAAAGGTGTGTTTACAAATGCTTTATCTAGCAGCGGCCACTCCAGATCTCTCATTTCTCACATCCTACACACTCTTTCTGCTCTTTTTCTTCCCATTTGCACAATATCCACCTTCACGGTTTCATTCACTCTTTCTTTCGTCCTTAATATGTTGTTTTGCAAAGTCAAGAGTTTTGCAAAGAAAAGCTAACAATATTGTTATTTTCATAAATGTTTGTCAGAGGATACAAATGAGAGGTTCTCAATAGAATTTAGCTAAAAATTGTTTCTTTGTGAAGGTGTGAAGTCAATCTCCTCCTTGGAGTATTTCTAATTCCCAAGTTTCATTCTGTATTTGAGCAAACTGGGATGTACACCAATTCCCCACAAATCTTGATTACTTGTGGAAGAAACCCAAACATTATGGGCTGCAAAAGAGCTGCAGAATAGTCTAACCAGGATCTGAGCACAGGCTTTGGACCTAGATGAACCAGTGGGAGACATTTCTTGAAGGGGCCATTGACTCAGTAGTGTGAATTAGAAACAGGCAACTCCAAAGACATATTATCTTATGGGACTGATGAATCAGTGATCAGTTCAACCAGCCTCCAATCACAGTGTAAAGCTCAAACACTGCAAAAACTCCATTGTATTAAATGTTGCATTTCAATTAAATAAATATTGCATCAAAAAGTTTTTAGCCAGAAATAAAAAAATATTATTCTTCAAAAAACATAGGACATTAAGAGAAAATTACTGAAGTAGCAATGAAACTTTTAGAAATTACAAAAAATTGAATGCTTTGATTTACTCAAAACAATGTTCTGCAACTTTTAATTTTTACAGAGGTTTCTGAATGATGATTCTTCAATCATAATATAATATTAAAAACTATCTGTGTTTTTAAAATCTCTGTGGATGTAAATTACTATTTTCATCTCAGTTATGCCATCAGTCCTGTAAAATATTTTATTTTGCACACATATAAGCATGCCTTCCAGTGTCAAGTTTAAGCATATTAACCTATTGCTGATATCGCGTCAAGAACAAAACAAAATTCTGTTGTGAATATTACTATTTTAAAGGTCTCCAAACTGTTTCTAGGTAAAAGAACATCTGCTTATTTGCACATTTTATTGACAATAAATCACCACATCTAAAAAGTACTGTATTGAATCCCTGCATTGAGTAATAGTTTCAGTTGGATCTTACTGTGAAAATGGGTAAATTACTTTCATGTGGAGAAAATGGTGGAATTAACATTACTCTTATTACTCTTCCAGGACTTCTGAGAAGTACTGTTTTAATCATCGAGATTTCTAAGTCAGTAACACGACTGGCACTAGGAAAAATGTCTTACCTTTCATCTTGACCAGTTTGTCATTGAAACTCTCTTCTGTTCAGCAACAATGGTATTGAGAGCTCAGTTTTTGGGTCCTGTAAGATCAGTGTAAAATCTGTCAGCTGTAAGCACTGAGCTAGCATGGTACTGAACGCCCACCCTCCTGATCTGAATAGCAGAGCAATCAGGTTTGTGTTTGCATTTTGTATTAAGTGCATGTTTTCTGCCTGGTCAAGACTCTCACCTCTTTCAGTTGCATCTGTAGCCTTGTTCTTCTCACCTGGAACATAGCAACTACCTGTTGTGCAGCTCACACAAAGGCATAATACTTTGTATTTCTTTGCCTGCATAGAGCATAGGCTCGGTGGCTCAATAAACTGTTCTGTAAACTGCCGTTCATCCGATATCAGCACCTCATGCCAATGGCACCCTCGGTGGGGAGCACTCATGGTAGCTCTCATCACCCTTCTAGGACCTGAGCTTGAAGCAATGAACTTGGCAAGTGAAAGGCCAGGAATACAGAGGACTTAATAAATGATTAATGGGTAGGCAGGAGCTGATCCAGCTTGACTTTTGAAATGTCTTGATCCAGCCAAAATGAAGGCAGGAGTAAAATGGAATGAAAGCATTCAGACATCTGTTTAGAGAAAGTCATTGGGCAAGAAAGTACAGCACAGAGACTGAATTCACGTGTAATTGGAGTGGGAAAGATGACAGAGGAGTGAGCAGGTGGCTGCAGCTTTCCTGAGCATGCTCATAGTATAAGGCCTGCTATAGTTGCTGCTGGAAGGAAAGAGAGGGGGGCTGCAGCATCAGAAAAAAAAACCCAAAAAACATGTGGTAGGATGCATTTCAACCACACTTTTTTCACAAAGGCAGTAGTTTACTTTTCAGCCATCAGTCCAGCTAGTTACAGTGGCAAGTGCCAATCCATTGTTAAAAGAGGTAACAAGATGAATTACTTTGGGACTCAAAGTATCTGAAATAATAAAAGCTGTAAATTGTCTGACAGTCAGCGGCTTGCTACCAATATGAATTCTATTTTCTAAAGTGAGTTCAGCATTTATTGTTCAGCAGGTTATGATAAGGGTCTACATGGGATGTTTTGAAAGAATTTGATTAGCTTTTATTGTGAGTTAACACCATTTGCATTGTAATGAAACATTCTTTCAACAAAGTGTTGAAGGAAAACAAACTAATTACTTTTTGAACAGCACCTGACATTCATAGGGCCCATGGTGATGTTGGCTAAATGCCTGCATGACTGATGTCCCTTTCTTAGAGCTGGCCAGTATTTTTCTGTCTGTGAATTTATGAGAAAAACAAGCAGACAAAAATCTCCCCAGTCCCACTACAGCTTCTTAAAATGATACTAAGCCAGTTTAGTGAAATTTGCCATGTGCCCCTGTCCTTCCTATCTCTGCATCTCTTTTGCTGACTTCTTTTTCTTTGATATATAAAATGTGATTTCATTTATGCCATTACAGACCTACGTTACTTTTCCTCCTCTATTATTTTATGTTCCGTATAAAAACGATGACTCCTACCTCTGTGTATCCCCCCGTGATCCTCCATGCACTATTCTCTGTACTCCAGGAATCACCATGGCAGCAGAGTAGCTGCCAATAAGCTTCTCTCTCCTTTTTCCATGCAAGTGACCTCCAAATTGCTGACCAGTGAGAGAAAATAAGTTACAACAAAAAATGGGCTGGCACAGGTTAGTTCCCTGCTGGGGTTTTTGGGAGCAGCACAATTGTACTTAGCCCTTTCCTTAGGGTAGAAGGGCAGGTGCCAACCTGCTCCACAATGGATAGAGCAGCAGAATAAATAAAGCCAAAATATTTTTTTTCAACAACCATAACAAGCTCTCACAAACACAGGTCTGTTTTTTCTGAGGGAAATTGTCATGCTGAATTTGGCTACCCTGTAAATATATTACTCTCTTTCCTCTGTAAATGCTTCTACCTTAAAAGGAGGATATAGCTACAAACTTGATAACTAATGAAGAAATTGTGATAACTTTATTAAGTTAACCAAAGTGGAAGGTTTGGGGCCTGATCTGAACGGGCATCTTTTGCATGCGCGACATTTGTTTTTACATCTTCATGATTTACTGCTTCATAGCTGGTGTCTGAGCATGGAAGAAAGACATTAAAAAGCACTATAGAAACAGAGCTGTCCTGTGGCATATCTGACCTAAGGCCTATGTGCAGCTGCCACCTGACTCCACATGGTCAAAGATGTATCCACCCTAGAAGCCTTCCCAGAAGGTTTTGCCATTGCAACAGAGATATCTTGAACACAATGGTGCATGAAATAACTGCAAAGGAAAAGTAAATATTCTATAATTATGTTTTAGTTGAAGATATTGATTTGATTTAGATGAAAGATTGATTCTTCAGCTCTTAGCTGAGCTATACAATCCCCTCAGAAGACACTACCCACAGCTGGTTCAGCTACTGCTGCTTAGATGATGGCAGGTAACTGGATGACTTTATTTACTGTGCTTATACCTAACCCATTTAACAATTATCAACTGTCCTGGCTGGAAGGATGTGATTCCTCCTTTACCATGATTCATTTGGTAGACTAAGATAAAGCAAGAGCCCATTTATTCCTACTAGATAGGGAACGTAGTTGTTTTAATTGTCTCCACAATACACTGATGTAATAAAAGTACTTCTAAATTGGTTTCCATTTTAACCTGCTCTAAGAATGCTGAAAGCACTCCAGTGCTTACTGGATATAAGTATAAAGAGAATGGCTGTAGTACTGCTGAATTAAACACCAAGCCTGTGGGAGAAGAGTCAGTCCTTGTTGCAGTGCTACTTCTTGCTACAAACTGTGGGAAACGCTCCAAAGCCTGGCCACTGCCAGGATAGCAGGCACAGACATCTGTGGGTGAGTTATTCCAGCAAGTGTGCAGCAGCTCAGCCAGCTGCCAAACAAGCTACCCACAAGTTGTTTGACTTTGGGAGGTGTTAGAAAACTGGCTGGGGAAAGACAACTCATAGCACAATGGGGAAGATTGCTTTCTTATTATAGTACTCACTCTCTATTACTGCACTTATTTTAACCCACCTCTCAGTGTGGGAATTTTCTGTGATGCAATTGCTGTGGTACTTAGCAGTCGCAATGCACGGTCCATTTTCTGAGGTGGAGATCCTCTCAGTCTTTGAAAACAACTAATTCTATTTATTTTGCATGAGAATAATAAGGAATAAATAAGCAGCTGTAAGATGTAGGGTGTCCTGTCACATCTGTCATGTCCAGGCAGTGTCTAGGACAGCTACATTATTTGAAAAGCAGGCACATCCTCTCTTGATTCTTTTTCTTGGTGAGCCTTACCATCAAATCCAAGACCTTCCAGTTCTCTTTCGGAGTTAACTTATTGTCATAATGCTAATAAAAGTGGAATAAGGCATTTAGGGTGGTTTGTACAAATAGGAATTAAAAAAAAAAATTCTAATTCTGATACAGTCATTGCCAAGCACAAAAAATTTGGCATTTTAAAAAATACTTCATACATAAAACTTGATTTTTAAATACTTTATGTTATTTTAAAGTATTAAACATGCAAACTTTTTACACATATTTATTTGTAGAACTGATAAAGGACTGAGAATTTTAGAACTGCTCACAGCTTCTCTCTTTCACTTGAATTTTCTGAAAATAATAAGCAGAAAAGTCTCATTGTCCTGATAAGCTCATTCATGCATGGCTTTCTGGCTGTAATTTGACATTATTAATTGGTGCATTCTGTTCTCACACAGGAAAGAGCTGAAATAGAACTGAAGTACTTTCTGCATCATGAAATAAGTCAGGTGAAAAAACATATGTCTAACCTATATTTTCTGTTTATTTAGCAAGCTGGTGAGTCAGTCTATGATAAAATAGGAATTAAGGACTGTGAATAATGATCTGTTATTTTTATTCAGGATTTACAAAATCACCCAGACTACAGCTCAAAAATAAAGGAAAAAGCTTGAATAATTTTGATTTTAAAATGAATAAGAGATTATAGAGCTTCTTTTGACTGCAATTAGAAGATGACATGTTTCACAGCAGGGATTTTGATGCATTCTGCAGAGTTAAGTTTCTTCCAAGCTAATGAAAGTGGATGTAGTGCCCTTGCAGGTAAGTTTATTATGTTGCTGTTTAAGATCTCACAGTAGAAAATTTTGGGAGGGTGAGCAGGGGCCTGTTAAATGTTTTATGTTATGGCTTAGGCAGTAGAATTATCTCTAGAATACAAAGGTATTCCTTAACATGAGCTGAGATTAGTGCAGAACTAACCAGAAGAGACTTTTTAGTTATATGCTTTCCATTTACATATTGTATACCATAGGCACTCATGAAAACAAGGAATGTGGAGCAGTACTACAAAAATCTTTGTAATGAAATAACTTTAACTCTACCTTAGCTGGAAGATTTGTGAAATCTCTCATGAGCTATTGACATACCAAAAAACAAGGTGGTAACATGAGCTTTTGAGACACCAGATATTTCAATGTTGCTTCAAAATTCTTACTATGGTTCTCAAAATGTATTTGGAGTGCAAAAGTGTCATTATATATACTGTGGTCTTTGACATGGTCACATGAAACAGAAGAACATCTCTTTTAAGGACACTTTGTGTTCTGAAGTGCATTTAGGAATCTTTGTGAAGTGTGTTGCAATTATAACTGGACATAAACCACAGCAGTAGGGTCTGAGATCTACTGATTCTGAAGACAGAAAAGAACATTAGCTAATAGTCTTTCTATTTGCTACAGCTAAAGAAATGGCATCATGCAGCACTACACTCAACTGATCTCTTTCTATAATCTGATATTAGATCAAAATTGAACAATTAGGGGGAAAAAAAATCACAACAGGCATTTAGAGATGCTGAATACTGCCATTACTAATTTTAGGTTGTAGATCTTTTTAGCTAAGAGCATGTCAGTGTTTGAGGAAATATGGAACAGAAGTCGTCTGTTTAGAGAAATGTCACATTTAGTGCTTCAGAATCAAAACTCAGTGCAAGAAACTCACAAAATTTAGTTTACGGAATTAGATATTTATACTGTATTTGGTTGATCAGGTACATTTTGATGTAAAGTAGCATTTCTGTCTAGGGAATTATCTGCACTAGAATACCTCTCAGGAGGCCAAAATCACTGAGCAAAGTTACAATGAAGTACTGAAGTGTCTTTTTGCAAAGATTCAAGGATGGAAAAGTATGTGAAAGAGTTATACATTAACTTCATTAGTTTACAGAATGAACATGGTTCTAACAAAATTTCCTCTGCTTATGAAGAGTTCAAGCAGCTTTTAATTGCCAGAGTATAGCTTTCTTTAAGACTGACACAGGCACTCCTGTCTTTTTAAAAATCTATTTCAGGACTGAAAAAAGATAACTTAGTTAAAAATGAATGAATACAGAGGACAGTATAAAGGTGAAATGGGTAAGAAAGTTAATATAAAGTGACAATGTGACTTATGCATATTTTTCTTTTTTTCAAAGAGCATTTTTTATCAAAATCTGGTGCTACCAAGTATGCTGAGATTATTTCAAGTGAAATAATATTAGGTCATTGAAAAGGGAACCTTGAAACACTTTGTTTAAATTCTGCCCTTAGAAGTACCTGCACAGCTCACAAAGACAGAATTGTGGAGAAGTTCTCTAGCAGCACAGCAAAATTTCCCAGTAAGTCAGAAAGAGAAATCAATGTGTCCAAGTTCAGGAATGAGTTACAGCAGTGTTGATGAGTCTTTGTGCCCTTGTGGAAGAATAAAGATGATGTGTTAACCAGGAGTCCTTTCTGGAGGAGGTGTCATGCAAAAATGGAAAGAACACCAAGATGTATTTGCCTGCAGATGTTGTCCTTCCTCAGGTGTTATCCTCACTAAGATCTGTTTGGTACCCTGACACAATTTGTCTTAAATGGCACCTTTGTCATGATGGGGGCCTTCATGAAACTGCACAAACACAATCTAACAGCACAGGTGGGAGGTACTTATACACCCTGAGTTTATATAAAAGATGCTACCTTAACATTTCTCACTGGAATCTCTGGATCAGTGGTCTCCACATGGGGGTGTCTCTCCTCAGGTAAGGGCTTTACAGCGGCAGCTGAGGAGTGGAAAAAGCCAGCGACTTCCTTCAGCAGCTTTACACAAGGATCCGCCTTGCCCATTGCCTCCTTGCACCTCTGCACAAACATTCCAGACACTCACTTATGACTTGGGGGTGCTTTGGCATGTCTGGGAGGTAGCAGTCCAGGGGACAGTAATGGGAAGAAAAGGAAAAGATGACTTCTGGAATTACTGGACAATTCTAGCCTAATTTTTTCATTCTCTCAGCACTGATCTGACATATCGAGGTGTAATGAGACCTCTGCTTCAGCTGGTCTCTTCAGGGCCATCCATTGTGAGGAGGAAGGAGGTATCAGCCAAAAGCATGACACATTTCTTTCTTCTCAGGAAAACATCCAAGATCCGTTATTTATTAAAGAATGCCATGAGCACTTGGCTGGAGTAGTATAAATACCAGAAATTATTTTGGATCCTGCCTGCTATGAAATCAGAGATTATTGTGCCATGGAGCTGAATGATAATTGAGATTTTACCACTGGTTGCTGAAAATCGCTTCACTTGACTTGAATTAATTTTGCTTCACTAACAATAATAATTTAGAATAATGAGATACACAAAACTGAAGATTTAATATAATTATTTTTTCTAGGGAAAAATAGGTAGTGAACATTTTTAAGGAAAGATGTTTATCAATATTTAACATCTCTGAGAATTATAGGAGAAATGTGTTGCTGTCTTAGCTTAGAAAGAACAGACAATTACTTAAGCCTAATTAATATCTTGTAATCTCACCAATGCATATAAAGATCTCAAACTGGGTGCCATAAAGATGATGAAAGATGCTTTTCAGTGATGCTCAATGATAGGACAAGTAGTCATGGGCATAAATTAAAGCACAAGAAGTTCCACCTCAGCATGAGGAAGAACTTGGTGGCAGTGCCCTGGAACAGGCTACAGGGGAGTCTCCCTTGCTGGAGACATTCAAAACCTGACACATAGCTGCTAACCTGCTCAAGGTGACCTTCCCTTGGCAGGAGGTTAGACTGGTTGATTTCCAGAGGTCCCTTCCAACCCCAATGGTTCTCTGATATGTCATTTTTTTAAAATCCCAAAACGTCTCAAAGGCAAAAACTGTATTGTAGAGATTTCTCTTGGAATGTAGATCTACCCTTGAGCATTGAACATATCTATCTATTACACATGTCTATGTGTAATACACAACTGTGTCTGTGATTGTAGAAGGAAGCATTATAGCTCATAACAAATGAAATTAAAAAAACCCCAAAACTATGATGTAAAGTTGCATAAAATTTCTAAGAAAATACAGGAAATAAAGTAATTTTTTAAAAAGGACCTAACTATTTAAAAATACCTTTTTTCAAATTATATTGTCCTAACTCAAATATTTGCACATAAGAAAACTTTCTTGACAATTACAAACCACACAAAATATTGTCTGAATTCAGCCAAAGCTTCCCTCTTTATTTTTCTAGGAATGTAAGCACAGTACAATATTAAATGTGTTCTGTCATGCAACTCCCTTTGCAAGGTAAAAAGTAATTTTATCTTATTTCATTGTATATGGCAGCTTTAACCCTAAATTTGCATTTAAGTAGCTAAAATGGAGCTTGGTGTTAAGAAATCAAATAAGACATTGCTTCAGTACATATTTATCCCATTTACTGAAACTTCAGCACAAGCTTTAAAGCTCAACAAGACTTGGAGAGTCATTTTGAATAGGGAACCTTAAGCTGATGGTTTAAAACTTGGAAGAGGAAGGATGTTTATAATATCCTAGAGCCAACCAGTGCTTAATGAATTTCAATTTGCTGACCACACCTGGGTACCTGACTTCATGCAACAATTCATATTTGTCAGCTTGTGGAAATGCGTTTTGAGGGAAAAATACAGAGCAGAAGAAAACGAAAAAACTAAATAGACAAATTGCCCACTTTACCATTTCACAGTTTTGAAATTCACAACTTATTTAGATGAATGCTGCTTTAGGGGACTGTCATGGCACACATGATGAGATAAATGAGCTGGGGACATATGGATTTACACATTTGCTGATTTTTTCTTGGTTGGTGACATTTGTTCTCCAAAGCTGGATTTGATAACATAAAAATGTCTTTGAGGAAAAAACATGAAATAAGATCCTGTTCTCAGGCCTTCTTCCTTCACACCTCTTTGACAGTGTGAAGAGGCGTGAGAGTCAGTGAAAATAACAGAGAAAATTTGAACTTGTTAATTACTACTGAGCATATTGCTCTCATGAGTAAATCCACTGGAATTGGGGTATAAATCACCATGCTTGGTTGTAAATGTTTTCAAGACTGAGAAGTCTTCTGAGTCTTCAGGGATATTTTACTCTGTGTACGTGTGCCAATTACACTTTTACAACTCACCTCTTGTGCACATTTTCCCATCAGCATCCCCCTTTCCTATTAAGTTGTGCTGGCCCAGCAGGGCATGGGATGTGCTTATTAAGCAAGATGCCCACAGGTTATGATCAGAATGGGCTTTAAAGAAAAAAAAAATTGTCATTGTTTTTGGAGGCAGTAGGGAGTTGTGGAACAAAGCCTCCATGCTCCAACTCTTTCATAAGAAGTTTATTGACTGACCTTGCTTTTCACAAAACAGTAAATGTGTATAGAATAACGCAATGCCAGTTCATTCAGTTTTGTGCAAAGGCAAAGATACAGGGTTAGGAGAAAGTTGCTGAGAATACCTGACACTGTATCTTTTTTGTGGTTGTAGGTAATGGTAAAATGATTTTCATTTACTCACATTGTATAAAAAGAGGAAAGAAGGTAGTTTCCTCTTTAGAGAATGGAGAATTCTAAAGCCCACAGTGGGTCTGAGGTCATAAATAAAAGACTAAATTTTGAGAAGAAAATGTTGTATTATTTATAAAAATAATATTTCCAGGTTTCTAAACTTTTCTTTTTCCCTTTCAGTGAATATTGTTTAGTAGGCAAATAGAGAAAACACGTGAGTATACATATATTTTGATATCACTGAATCTCAACAGCAGTATCTACTAGCTGACCTGGACTGAGTGATTTTCATTGAATTAATGTATGCTTGTATGATGCTGATTTTTTTTTTTCACTTATCACTTGTTTCCTATTTAACCTTTAGCTGGGGTATATACCTTCTCCTGTAAGAGGGCTATAATATTATCTGTGGGTATATGCTACTGAGCACTTTACTTCTGTTTCAGATGCATTCAAAATAAGCTCCTCAGGCCAAAATTAAACTCTTGCTCCCTCTCTAGAGAAAAAAAAATTAAAATAAATCACAGTTGTATCTGGCACTCAACAATCTCATCAGAAGACTGGAAAAATCTATTCATTATTAGAAAAACTGGCTATTGTTAATAGAGTAAGCAATGGATTCCTATTCTCATCTCAACTGGGAATGAAGCTGGCATATCTGTTTGAAAAGAGGTGACAGAAAACATTACTTGATTGAATTCAAACAACATCTGGTTGTACAATCAATCCAGAATATCCTTATGCATAATGTTATACTAATTCTGTATTGAATTATTTTTCTGCATCCAGTGCCAACAGAACTTATCATTTGTACACTGACAGCCTATTGCTGCACATAATGTAAACTTGGGGCATATCTTTATCTCCCTGAGTACCTTTATAAAGGACAGATATCTTTTTATTTGTTTTTAAGCATGCTTCTCTATTTTTCAATTGAAACAAGGCTCAATAGTCATAGTTTCCACTTTACTGAACTGGTATACTTCTGGTTTGACCAAATTCTCATTCAAGGAGGAAAAAAGAAGTTTTCTTAATAATTTCTTTTGCTCTCCTTTTCCTTTTGTTTTTGATTTTTTTTTTTTTAGTTCAGCTTTCATGCATATTTTAATTGAAGTAGAATGAATTTTCTTCATAATATCTGCCAGGGGGCTGTGGTTTGTATTTGTTTGTTTGTGGTTTTGTTTTTGTTTTGTTTTGGTTTTGTTTTGGTTTTGTTTTGGTTTTGTTTTTGTGACAAAAGCAGGGCTTATAACACAGGGATGTGTTTGTTACAGCTGAGCAGGTCTGACACTGAGTCAGGGCCTTTTGTGCCTCTCACCCCAGCCCAACAGTGAGTGAGCTGGGGGTGCACGAGGAGCTGGGAGGGGACACAGCTTGGACAGCTGACCCCACACAAAGGGACATTCCATTCTACATGGCATCACGCTCAAACTATAAAGCTGGAGGGAAGAAGAAGGAAGAGAGAGTGTTTGGACTGAAGGCATTGGTCTTCCTCCAGTCACTGTTATGTGTCATGGGTCCCTGCTTTCCTGCTGATGACTGAACCCCTGTCCACCCATGGAAAGTAGTGAATGGATTCCTTGTGACTTCAAGATTTTCAATGAGAACAAATAAGAATTTGAAAGGTTTCCCGACCAGTCCAGCACTTCAGTGCCACAGTCTGCGATTTCCTATGCCATGTTTAATATATTGAAGCCTTAGTTAATTTCAGTGCAAAATTTAAGAAATAATAAATTTTATTTGTAGATAAAAAGCAAGGTACTTAAAAAAACTTCTCAGGTACTGGGCCCAGCCTTTGTGTTGTATCTACTAGCAATGTTCCACTGACGTTAGACAGATAGACATTAAATTTGGGTTAGCATTACTGACTAATCTTAATTGTAATACAAAAATAAGTTGTGACTGTAAGAGACAGAAGGCCCTCTGCATTAGCTACAGTACAAAGGGATGATATTTCAAATTTTTACTTTTAATTTTACTTTTAATTAAAGAAAACAAGATCTAGTAGAAGTGGAGAAGTTGCAGACAGTAATAGTATGTTTCTAAAGCAATACAGCAGATCAAGGCTTGAGCTCTAAATAAAACCTGTATTTTCTGAGTTCATGCCTAATGCTGTCTCCACTCTCTTATGCTTCCTGTAAGGTAATGAAATGTGTGTAGACGTGCATCTTTTCTTTCATACACTTCACTGTATGACAAAGGTTGGAACATTCTCAGTGGGGTTCTCTGCTGTGCATAGTTGAATATCTACCAATGCCGGTACATTTGTGCAGACAGCAGAGTGGTTTGATTTGCAAAGGAATATCAGCACATACACATGGATAGAGAAATGCAAGCAGTGTCAGTGCCTGTAAATACCAGGAAAGCATGCCATTGAGGTGACTACATGAATGACATAGATACACTGTTTTGCAGGTGCAGTTTTGCAAAGCCAGGTGAGGGAAAAAGCCATAACACATGAATAATTTTACTCATGACTATAACTCTCTGATGTCAATTCCAGTTCTGTTTGTCATCAGACAAAGGCTCTCAAGACAGTAAACCATTACAGCTCTGCATTCCTCTAGCCCCAAGGGGGCCTTTTTAAAGAGACAAATTGATTTTTGCCACCAGACAGTGAATCATGCATACAAACTAGGAGAATACTTATGAATCCCTATATTCATTTCCCCATGGTGCTTGGTAAGGTGTGTTGTTTGCCTGATTTGTGTAAGAATAGATTTCAGAACAGAAGCAAAACAAAGTGAAACACAAAGCTCAAGGTTTTTAACCCCTGCCTCAAGAATGCAATTTATGTATCAGCTTTCAGATAATGTTTTCACTCCCTATGGAGGGCTTAAATTTTTGGCTTACATGGAATTGATATGATCAAACGGTTTGCCAAGTGCTGCGTACAGAACTTTTAAAACAAATCTTTGTTTGGCTATATTCAGGAAAAAAAAAAAAGAGAAGAAAGGGAAAAAAACCCCAAACAGGCAGGATTTTCTGTTTTCTACACAGAGGCATCAAATGCCTTTGTGACGCTCTAAGGTCCAAAGTGTTCACTGGAGTTATGTATCTTTTTAGAGGAGCAATTGGAGTTCAGGTGGCAGACTACTTCCTGCAGAACCATGTGGATGAGGAGAGATTTGAACCTAGTAACAAAAATTGAAAGCAGACTAGATAAACTCCACTCAAAGACCAAATCTGAAATTGTCCTTTTTAAACCAAGGTATGTTAGCTTTTGAGTTTGCATCTTTTATTGTTTAGGATTAATTTTTAGTCATTTAATATAAGTATGTGACAGCTTAAAAAGACTGAATATCAGAGATAATGCTAAAAGAGCTTAACTTTCAAGTTAGGTTTGTAAGCTTTCAGTGATGCAAGAAAACCAGCAGCACCTAGAGCAACAGAACTGCTGCACACACAGAAATTTGCATCTGTTGATAGAAGATAGAGAAAAAATGGTCTCCTAGGAGAAAGTATGTAAAAGTTGGAGAGAATGAAACTTAGTTTCTGAAGCCTACATCTGCTTTAGCTTTAGTAGTTTATGCCACAAACTCTGCATGCCCTTCATGTCTTCCTTCTTTCTCTTTATTTTCCATCAATAACACAGAATGTGGATAATGCCGATATGCACAAATAATGTAATTTAACTTTTTTCACTTCTCTGTAGAGAATGTTCACATTCCAACACAGGGACACCTTAAGTTTTCAGCCAGTTACTCTCTCATAAAAACATACAAAATTAACCTAAATATGCCCAGCCTCTCATATAAGACATTATTCCTTCAACACATTATTATTCCTAATACATATCTCTATCCATCATCTTGCCCCAACTCTCACCTCATATGAATACTCTATCTCACTTCTGGAGGTAGCCTTTACTCAAGTTTTGGTAAACTAGCTGGAGTTTACCAAACAGCTAAACCTACATGAAAATACCCACCCACAATTGGTCAGAGCTCTCTCACTACTCAACCCTACTGACTAAAGTTCACTTTTTAGTGGAAAAGTGGACTTGGAGTCTATGACTCACCCTTAAAACCTATCTTTACATGCAAGCCATCAGCAGATGAATCCTTGCCGAGGTGCTTACACCATGAAGCTGACTCAGCCTTAATGCCTAAGGGTCAGTGAAATAGACACTGAAGTCTGCTAGAAAAAAAATGATATGAAAATAGGACTGAATTTTGTTTTGTTTTTACTCTTAAACACATAACACCACAATGAAAAACATGAATGTGATTAACACAACTGTCATGGGTTTATTTACCAAATTTCGATTTCCCGGTCAGGGAACCAAGAATGTCATGGTTTGACACTGGCCAAAGGCCAGTGTACCCATGAAAATATATTTTTCTCAATTTCTGCTGTGAGGTAGGACCAAAAAAGGAGCACAGTCACCCAACTTAAAACATAGAGAAGAAACTTTATTAACTAACACTAAAAAGAAGAATAAAAAAACCAGAAACCAGAAGGAAACTTTCAAAACATCCATCCTCCCCCCACCTACGGTTCACTCTCCCGCCAAAACCACATGAAAAGACAAAACCTAGGATTTTCAGTCAATCCACCCCTTGAACAATCATTTCCCCAACCCAACAGGAAGAGCAGAGTCCCTCCTGCCTTTGCCATAGATCCCCCCACAAGAATACCAGTCCTCTTGTGGCCACACGGTTCACAAATGGCTCGCCCGCGTCTTGCCATTGTG
>VXBU01010069.1:340419-354997 GCA_013400315.1 Bombycilla garrulus | reverse complement strand
TTATGATGAGTATTCTAGATGATATTTGATCAGGATATATTAATTTTGATATCTGCATGCCTGAAGGCAGGTAATGTACAAGCAAGGTTTTTACCCTCATCTGCAGTATAAGAAAGATTCTCTCTACAAAAGGTATTTTCCATATTTGTTGACTCATAATTCTTATTGGGATGTTTTTGGTTTAATGTGTAAAACAAATACATGCATAGACAATGATCAAGAGTATTGTCCAGATGCTGCGTTAACTCTGACAGGCAAACAGGAAGAATGAGAAAGCTCATGGGATAGAGAGATCACTTAGCAGTTACTGACACAGACAGTAGATACATGACTCTGAGGAATTTGACTTAGTTTAGTTCCATATAATATAGATATTTGTGCCCTGATTATGTTATTGGGAAAGCAAAACAAAGAAGAAAACAAGTTTGGGGAGCTGGCAGAAATTCACTGGAATCATCTGAGTCCAGCATGGGGAAGACCCTGGCCTATTCTCAAGATAATAATTGTTTGATTCCTACTGCCTGTTTATCTTGTCTTTACTTTGTCAATAAGAAAGTTATAGGAGACAGTGCTAAAAGACTTCTGCAGGTGCATCATAAGAAAGATTCTTTTTGAATATAAAATGGAAAGAAAGGAAAAAAAATCAAGATAAAAGGAATGCTCTATATACTGGCTCAGAAGAGATTAGGTAATTTTCCTAAAGTCTCTGAGGCAGAGGAAGTCATTAAGCCCATGTCCCCTGAACCAGTTCTTACACCACAGAAGAACTTTTTCATGTTGTAATCATTTTTCTATTTATTACCTACTCTGCCTTGAAGCCTTGAAGCTACCCTCATTCAACTGATTTTTGAAACTAACCTTATAGTTTCAATATCTTATAGCAAGATATGGTCACTCATACCTTGCATTTTTCATGGTCCTGGAAGAGCTTGAGTATCATTCTCACTTTTCCCCATCACACAGAAAGTGAACTGCAGTAGTTGAGAAGTACTGCTGAACTGACAGGTTAGAACTGCTGCTGACACTGTAGAAAAAGACTTCCCAAAAGGTTAAAACCTACATTTTTATCAAAGAAAAAAAGCAATGAATTATTTGAACTGCTCTGTCTTGAACTACTGGTCTTTGAGATAACATACGGAATCACTTAATCCTTCTAAACCCATCTTATTTTAACTTTTATATAATCACCTGCAAGTCTGTAGCACACTTCAGGAGCTGTTAGAGCTGGTAGTAAGACTGATGAGCTGAGTGTGAGCTCAGACTCAGAAGATTCAAGGCAAAATGAGGAGCTTCAGGTTAAAGAAAAGTATGTTCTTAGATTTTTATACTTTTTAATGGACCCAAACAGGTCATTTTTAATAGGCATTAGTCAGCTGGTAAAAAAGAAGAAGGTAATCAGCCCAGTTAATATATCTTTTTAGAAGTAGTAAATGTACTGGCTGAACTTATCTTAGAGAAAATACTATGATAGTAGTTGTGCCACATAATTTTGAAATCAATTGGACTTGACTGCTGTTCTCATGTGACACATTTAGAGGAACAGATTGATCTGTTTTGTGCGAGGTAAGTACTTACAATTAAGTTTTGATTTTGTTATGTTACCAGCAGTGAAATAAAGGGATAAGAGATGAGCAGTAACATTCTACTTTAAAGTATCAAAACCTTGTTAAAAGGATACGACCCTCCATTCTATAAATATAAGAACTTCAGTCATCATTCAAGTAAACACTATAAAAAGATTTTTTTTTAATCTGTGCATATTTTTAGAAATGCTGAGTCCACATGATAGTAGGTAGTTAAAGATCTGCAGGTCAAGAAAGCATGGAATATACAAAAAGCATCAGAACCAAATAAACTGTAATCTGATAGTCACAAAATACCCTTGTATCTTCCTAGCCTTAGGATCTGTCTGCACTTAATCAGATTTACAGCCAGTTAGTGACATGGCGTTTCCACAGAGTGCTATTATATAATTGGCCAGGCAGGGGCACAGGCCTGGATTACATATGAGAAAGGGAAAGGGAAGGGAAGGGAAGGGAAGGGAAGGGAAGGGAAGNGCAGGATGCCATCCTGGCTGGGCTGGCAGCTCTCCAAGGAGGTGAGACAGTTTTCAGCTCCTCTGCAGGCCCATAAAACGCGGTCATTCCCCGCTCAGCTCTTTTGTCCACATCACCAGCACTGTCTGCAGTTGTGTCAGCCTCCCTGCTCGCCTGTGCACCAGCTGGGAAGCTGCTGCCACCGACTCTGCCCAGGGTACCCCCGGGAAGGGAAGGGAAGGGAAGGGAAGGGAAGGGAAGGGAAGGAGCAGTTCTAGTTATACCAGCCTTGCAGAGTCTGGATCATTGCATGTACCTCACATTGAATATTGAATCTTACTGTATGGAAAAGTACTGCTTCCTAAAAACAGTATATACCTTTCTCTGCACTTCACTACAACCCATCATTAGGAACCTGTGAAGCAGGAAAAGCAAAATTGACAGAAAGGATTAATTTTAAAATACAGCTAGACACCAGTTCTTTCACTCAAAACAAAATGAAACAATAATTGCAGCATGAGCAGAACCTGCAGAACATAACCAGCTAACCCTAACTGAATGCTGGCTTTCCATTATTAAAGTGGGTGGATTTGGCATTTGCCACTTTTACCTGAATCAGCACATGAATTTGTCTTCCTCTGAGTCAATTACCATGCACTTTTTTTCATAAATGACAGACGAACTGAAAAGAACTCTTGCTTTACAAATATTTATTTTGAAGACACAAACAGTTTAAGTACAGATCTCATCTCCAAGAACTTTCTTATTTCATATTTAATATAGGTATTTTAAATATAGTTAAAATTGATTACCCCAAGTCCACGATAATCCTGTATTGGAAGAAATAAGAAAGGAAACAACAATCTTTCTCAAACTTTGGCAAAATCAAGAAAGTTGTGCTAAAGGATTGAATCTCTTTAGCTTCATAGATCAGACTCAAACAGAAAAATCCACTTCTGCTTCATGTATACGCAAATACGATGCAAATACAATGAGAAAATTAAGAAGATTTTTTCACATATTTTGTTGAATTTTGGATTGGGTTCCAAGTCATTGAGTTACCAAGAACAGCACAAAATACATTGCCTAGAGTATAAGTTTGCAACCAGGTCACAAAGCAATTGCCTTGCATTGGATGGATCCAGGTTTTAAAATTTCTTAAACATGTTTCAGAGATACAAGAGATCTGTTTTGTCGTAAGAGCTCAACCACATACCCAAAAACTAGCAGAAAGAGGCAAAGGCAGGTGGTGGAGCCTGAATGGATATTCTGTATGTGTGTGCGTGTGTGTGTGTTTACTGGGAACAGTCTTTGCCTGGGATGGCTTGGGGACATGGAGCAGCAGTACCTTCCATTCCCTCACTGTCAGACCCAACATGGTGTGTTTTCCTCTAGCAAAAGGCAGCAAAAATGGCAGTGGGGTAATGATGGAAGAGATAGCCTGGATCCCAAGTAATTTAAGTTTTCCTATTGTTTGTAATGCATACAGAATGTTTACAGCAGAACATGACTTCCAATTTGGCATCTAGCAGTGGAATTTATCAGGGTAAAGTAAAAAGGGTTACAAACAGCTTTCAAGTTAAAAAAACCCAACAAAAAAACAACAGTTCAGAGCAAAACCTTGAAGTTTATATTTTTAGGTGAAATGCAGTTATCTTACATCTTGTTCTTAACAGAAATACTACAGCATAGTAAAGAAAGAAAATGTGATACCTGTGTGCTCTCCTGTAGTCCTTCAAGAGCAGTATAATTGCTGTTTAGTTAGTAAGCTTAGGTGCCAGTGATAAGTGAATTTATGTGTTGTGTAATGATGATAATAGCTGGAAAAAACGTTGCCAAATGAGACAACAAAAAAGAAATATTACAGTCCAAATTGTACATAACTTTTTTTTTCTTTTAGTACACTCAGGAATCGAATACTGTATAGTTGTCTTCATTTCTGTTTACTGTAAAATGAGAATAATAACTCTATAAGATTCATGGCAGATGCTGGTGACACCAAGTTACACTCCTGTGGAGAGCAGGATGTTATAATCCCACAGTGATTAAGAAGATATATGCTTACTGTTCTACAATGAGGATGGATTGTTTACTTTTCTTATTAGGTCTGTAATTAATCACCTGTGTTTGATCTATGTGATACCAAATGGATTCAGTACCCAACATTGCTGAAGTAGCATGCTGGTTTGCACAATACTCATTGTTTTTTATTAAGCGATGCCTCTGTAAAGGACACTACATTTTTTTTTCCCTTACATAACCTCCAATTTTTTGACCAGAAAATTGTACTGCTGTGAATAGAAAGTGATAATCAGAAAAAATATGTCTGGGGAAAAAAAGTTTTTGAGTTACTATTCCTGCACTGAATAAATAATTTCCTTTCACATAATGCCTTAAAGTACCCTTTTACAAAGTGCTTTAAATAACAACTAAACAAGCCTTAAAGGAATAAAAATCCTTACAGTTTACTTTCTGTTGTAAGACTTCTTTGATGGAAAAAAGTTATATGTGGGTCAAATTACCCACACCTGAATTTACTATATGTACATTTTGGAATAGTAGAGCTCTGGAAGAAGTGAATAAAACTTATGGCCAACTGGGCCTAAAGTCAAGTCATTACTGGCTGCCAGAGTCCAATACTCTCTGAAGAGGCTTTTTCAGATATTCAGCACATGGAGGGTGTTTAATGAAGTTTTCTATAACATTTGCTTACTTGTAGGTTATTAATACTACATTGGATTTCTGATTTAACAGAGTAATATAAAATATATTGAAATCACAATAAAAATGACAACTGTAAGTTACACTTAGCAAAATACAGTAATTGCAATACTTAGTTCAGTCAAGCTGCCAATGTAATTTCCATTGCTGGTTTCCATCATATTTTCACTGTCATCACCCTAGGTGTCTCCAGTTGCCTCGCAGGACTATGTGGGTTGAAGCCAGCTCAAGACCATTGTTCACTACAAAATTATTTTTTCATAGTTGTCAATTTTTAACACATTATGTTGGGCTAAACTAACTATTCACTTTCCTCATGCTGGGGAACTCTAGATCAGAGTGACATCCAAACCTTTTAACTAACTCAGGGAGAAACACACCATCAGCTGACCAACTCAGCTGCTGGATAGCTAAAACAACACTCTCCTGTCCCTTCTGTGTTGAGATACAAGACAGGTTCTTTGTAACAGCTGTGGCCAGTCACACCCTGCATCATAATCTGGTTTTTGTAGATGCATTTTCCATCTCCTCTGAGCCTTCTTCACTTTTGTGGTTTTATTGGTCAGTCACATTGACATATTCTGGACATTCACCTGGCTAACACGAGGATCACCACTGTGGTGATGAAGTGGTTTTGAGAAGTTGTAAAGACAGAAATTTAGAGCTATTGGCTCTGGTTGAATCACAACTACTAGCCTACACTATGAAAAGGAACAAATTCCATTTCCATGAATTATGAAGTGGGATAGGAACTTCTGAAGCTTGGCAAATCATTAAAGAATCTGTCTTTAATTTATGATATTTCTGTGTGGTTTAGATCATTGTGGTTAGATTATTTAGCACATGCAGTCAGGGAAATGAAGCAGGTAGCAGTCATTATTCCTTTAATTTTGTTACCCACTTTGCATGATACTCTGTTTACTGGGTGTATCTAAAGAACTGGACAGAAATTTGATTTGGATGCTGTGTGCATATGCTAGTTCACCTCAAAACGGTGAGATCATTCTCAGACAGCTCTGGGATTTGCTGTTTTTCAAATGAAAACAAGGGAAACCATTTTTTCTTCTTAAGGAAAGGCGTAAAAAAAAATCTTTACTGGAATTTTATTTCTTGTTTCTCTGCTGCCTTTATGAAGGCAATAAATGCAAAGTCAGGGCATTAAACAAATAAAACAACAGTACATCAGAAGTACAGTCAAATGGCTGCTCACCATCACAGTCGCTTAGTCCACACACTTACCTTGCACATATCTCCTCTGTCCCCTGTCCCATCTATAAATTTGACACAAGTCTTTATCAGCTCCTTCTCCTCCCATGCCTTACTTCACGTGCAAAAAGGATCTGTGTATTTCATGCTAAGAGAAATGTGGCTTGGCAGAGCTGGATCAGGGGAAGCAGAACCCTGGATGAACTGTGGAGCTCATGAGACATCAGGAGAGATACAGGGGTAGGGTGCTGGAGAGGGGAAGAGGAAGTCACTGACTCTCAAGTCAGCATTTGGATTCAGGGATCAACATTCAGACACAAGACCGCCTGAGAGTGTGGGCATGTTCTGGAAGGATTTGTGAGTGAATTAATATCGCTGATACTTAATTATAATTTCAACATCTACACAAATGCATTTCTCTTTCCTGCATTCGAAAGGAATGATTGCTGATACTCATACAATCCTGTGAGATAAGTTTGAGCTTGTTTTCTGAAGAGAGTGGTCTTTAGATTATCACTGATACATATATTTTTCTTTAATGGAAAATGTGGCAATTATCAGAATTAACTACGAACACAGACCATGAAAGAAACCAAAGCGGATCAAACAATATGTACATAGAATGTTATGTTGAATAGCTAAGTGATATATTTTGATTAACATCTTATTTCTGAAAATTTGTGGGCAAAATTAAGTTTTTAAGCTCACAAAGAAGAGACACCATCCCTTTAGATTCATCCATCTTTCTAATCTGACTTGGTGCAGTGTTAAAATATTTGAAGTGGAACTCCTGCGTTGCTCATGAAGTGAAGACAAGATGATAACTATGATGGTATGATATTGACATTTGCGAGCATAGGAAAAGTACCTTGTGCTGTCAGTAACTTTTTTCATCGTCTACTGATAATGAAAAACCCACAAAATGTTTGGTTAACTGAAATAAGAATTTCAAGTAGACTTTGAAACATGAAACTTCGGGGTAAGAGGAGGAATTCACTGATAGCAGAAAAATAAAGAAAATATAATATTAAAATACATTCTTTTTGGGAAAATACTAAAGCTACTGCCGTGAAACTTTTGGAGTCACTGATGGTATTAGGAAACCTGTTCTAGTTTTTAGAAAGATGTAACTGCTAATAGAGTTACACTTGCCTAGATGAGATGGATTATTACATTCACTATTCAGGGTAAATTAAAAATATATTTTTTTATTTGTAGTTTAGGAAGTGTGTCTATTAAAGACATAGGTTTAAAACTGGGTTTTCAAAAGAAAAACTTCAGTGGGATGACAGAGTTTTCTGAATACTTTATGGAGAACTGGGTACTTTTGTCACCCTGCTCACTGTCATGTTCTCTTTGTGTGTACTTTCTTCATTTCCTTGGCTCTTCAGGAATGACTAGGAAATTCTTTTCTTTCTCAGTGAGTCCAGAGAGATGCCTAATTCTTATGTCATTGCAATTTAGATACTGCTAGACTTACTGCTAGAATTCCTTTTGTGAATTGTGCTATTTTGGCATACAGTTGCTTTACAGGACAGCTGAGCTGTTGCTGCTGCATGGAAAAGTTAACAAGCATTCTGTGTGAATCAGTGAAAATTCTTCCCAAAACTTTTGATGCTTCAAGGTCCCTACATGTCTCCCCCCGCCCAGACATTGCTTTGACTAGAGAAGTCCAGAGCTCTATCATATTGTTGCCATGTCCTTCTGCTGTTTTGAAAGAGACTAAAGAGATGTGTCAGATCAACTGTGAGCTGCTAGAATGCTAGATTCTTAGAATTAGCACAAAGGGACAAGGAAAGAGCTCATTTATGGATGTGTACAGCCTAATTATCACTCTACTGACAACAGCACTGCAGTTGAAAGTGTGTAGAAATTTCCTGAGGAAAAAAATAAATTGTGTTATTTTTTTGGTTTATTTTTTTTTAACTTTTCATAATAGGAAGGCATTTGATCATCTGTTTTAGAGTCCTCAACTGAAGTCACCTGTCTGTCTTTTCCAAGACCTCTGGTCTCAAGAAAGAGGCCTAAAAAGGATTGGGTAAGCTAGAGGGTTGCACACCCCAAAGTGATCACTATAGCATAGAAAGCAGGAAGGTATATTTCAAGAGGTGGTTCTGATGAATACATGCATGTGTGCAATTTTTTACATGATCTTCTGCAAAATGTTAGACCTGAAATACTGGCTAGACTCAGTATATTCAAAAGTGAAAATTACTCATGTACAAATCCCTGGGAGTTATGGAGCCAGAAATAAACAGATTTTTCCCACTAAAAATCCTTTTTTACTTTTCCTTTTTTTTTTTTCCTTTTTGCCAACACCTTCAATGAGTGGCTTTGTTCATGTATCTACACAAGAACTTACAGAGTGAATACTTGTGTAGAATTTCATAGCTAAAAATATTTCTTCCACAGAGTTATGAATATTTGAAAATGTAACTCTACCACAGAGATGAACAACAATTCTGTGCATCGCCCTGATGATCAGCAATCACTGCATTGCAATGGAAATAGCATTTTCCACCTGCAATGCTACGAACTATAAATAATTTAACATGTTATAAAGTGACTGAGATATCACAGATACTTGTAGGTGTTTTCCAGGAATGACTTCAATTTTACAGCAATTGTGATGTCATTTCCAGAAGCAGCTTTCCTTAAGAGCACAAGGACTCCAAGTAATGACACTGACCAAGTGAAGAGTAGCAGCTGATAAATACTTATCCACATACATACATGTCTCCCTAGCTCACTGGGAGTGCAGAGGTACCCAGTGAAGACCCCAAACTGATCCAGAACTAAAATCACACTTACAGCTCTGAATATCAGCACCTAATCTGATTTCTTAGAAGTTGTCATTGAACTAAAGGGCTCATTAAGTCCAGCAGTCCATTCTCCCACCCACATAGGAATGTTCTCCACAGTATTCTCTATGGTATATTTTCTGGGTTTTGACCTGTGTAGGTTTTGATATTTCCATGCAAAAAACACTACAATGTTATTTTGGGAGATTCATTTCAGGTCTCCTTGGAAAAATGTTGAACAAGTTCCTCTCAGGAAAGTCAGTAGAGCAGCTCACCTCAGCTGAAGAAGTGTGCAAGTGTTATGGAAACTTCCCAGTCTGGTCCCTGGCAATCCCACTCCCACCATCCCAGACTGACACTGCCGGGACCAAAGCCCTTCTGCAGAGGGTGGCTCCAGTGACTGACGTGTCCCCCTTGGCTCCTCACACACCCATTCCAGTGAGACCAGGTTTCCTCACCGGTTCAGCTCTGGGTTTCCCAAGGCAGATGTCTCTTTCCATACGGCCATCTATTCAAGGTGCAGGAATGCAGAAACAGCCCAAGCTGGTGCCCCTAGGGAGGACATCAAGGAACCCCTGGGTTTTTATATCCGCATGTTCCAAGCATGTCAAAGTCTCAACTCTTTCTAAAGAATTCCTACAGAATACTCAGCTTTGCTGTACCTTTCACTGTCCATTCCCCTGGCTGAGATACAGGTTCCTGGGACCTTTGTTACACAAAGGGCCTGCAGTTCATGACCTCTTGCCTTGGGCTCCAGCCACCGAGAGTGCAACCTGCAGCTTCCACTGCATCTGCACCCCTACCCCGAGCTACCTGAAATGAAGGTATTCCTTAACAGCAGCTTCAATTAGTATTGAAGCTAGGGCAAAATGGAACTAGAAGAGCTTCAGAAGTGAAATTTGACAGGTAGGTTAAACTGGTAATAGAGCTGGAAGGTGAACAATAAGTGGGAAAAAAATCCCAAAAAATCACCTCACAACAATTACAAAAGCAGTGCTCTTTACAGCTTATTTTTTATGCAAAAAAAAACCACCTTACCAAAACCTCAAACTTTTATCCTGCCTTCGTTTTCTCCACTCTTAGGTAACATAATTACTTCTCACTGCTTGCTTGGGGATAGCAGAAAAAAATCCTTGAAGAATTCATACCGTGCCAGCTGATAAATCTTCATGAAGCCATAATGTGAGCATTGAAATTCTGGTCAGTGGAAATATTAAACCTTTATTCTTCAAATATATTGCTATGGGTAGGCAGTCACTCAGACTGTGCTACTCTCTGTGATCCATGCTCAGCTTGCTCAGACGAAGTGTGATGCCATTCAGATAGCTTAAAAATTACTATTCCCAACCAAATGTTACCACCCTGAGCAAAGTCTTCCGGTGCTCCTACACAATTTCAGTGCCAAGTATTACAGGTTATTGTAAACTATCTTTGCCCTTAGAAATTATCTCCTAAATATGATTCAGCTGTTAATGATAATGTTTGACATCTTATTTGAGTTACAGTCAAGGCACAGCACATTTTGACTATTCACTTTCATATGCAACAAGATACAATCTAAAAGGCCTGAAAATACTTTGCAGGATTATGTTCTTTTAGCCCTGACTCTTCTTAAAATCATCTGAATAATCCCTGTTCACAGCTATGGATACTCATAGAAAGAATTTTTTAAGCTGGTATGTCTGAAAGTACTTATAAGTACGTTTTATATATATATATATATTTATTTTTTTTAACAATGAAGGTTTATTCATATCCATGCACTTAGTTTGTAATGTCAAAAAAACCCCTTAAGTATTAAAGAAACCTCTTGCACCAAAATCTTAGCTGTGGGAGATTTAATAAAATCCATGCTTCAGAAATATTCTTACTGACTCAGCCTAGAGTTTTCTGAGGTTCCCTACAAGCTAGAGTTTTCTAAGGTTCCCTAAAGGGTCCCTAATCCTTCTTGTCTAATACCTCTGCTTAAATGGCTGCTTTGCTCTCCTTGTGTTTGTGAGAATAGAAGTGTCACTGACTATGTATGCCACCATCCTCCTGCCTGTACGAGTGATATTTTTTTTAAATGGACGGAAGAAGTTGCATTGAGAGGCCAATACTACATTTATTAAAATAGCTTCTACATTTATTAAAATATATTTCAAATGAGACACAAGAAAAGCTGATAAAAGCCAAACAAAACACAGTCAAATAAATCAGTCCACCAAAAAAACTACAGTAGAAAAGGGCTCGCAAATCTTTCCTGTCTAAATGTCTGATCCTTGGTTTTAGATGCCATACTTCATAAGACCCCCTATACCCGCAAGACCGGTATTGGTCCCTGATTAACAGTTTTCAGTATCAGCTTTGGCACAGACTATTAATTCGGTGACTGAATCAAAAGTTGTGGCATATGCCACATAACTTGACTTGGTTAAGCTACATTTGCCAGCTAAGTACCATGCAGCCTCTTGTTCAAACTCCCCACCTTGCCCAGTGTGACGGGGAGGAGATTGGGAAAAAGGGTTAAACCCATTGAGGTAACAGTTTAATAATTTAAATAAATAAATAGATTATAATAATGATGATGATGATGATGATATTGTGGTGACCATAATTGTTATTAAAAGGGAGACAACAAAAAGAGAGATCAAAAACAAGAGAACTCCAGAGAAACAAGTGATGTGCTGTACAATTGCTCATCACCCTCTGACTGATGCCCAGCCTATGCCCAATCAGTGATCAGCCCATCTTATCTTACTGCCCCCATGATGCCTGTGGTATGGAATACCCCTTTGTCCAGTTCAGGTCTCCTGGCCTAGGTGTGCTCCCAGCTTCTTATGCACTTTCTCACTGGCAGAGCACGGGAAACTGAAAAGATCTTGGCTTAGAGTAAGAACTGCTGAGCCACAGCTAAAACATCAGTGCATGATCAACACATTATTCTTATACTAAGTCCAAAACACAGCACTGTGCCAGCTGCTAGGAAGAAAATTTACTCTATCCCGGACAAAACCAGTATATAAAGAAAGGTCAGTTCTTTGCTAATTTCACTCTCGCCCACAGTCATTCTGAAAGCTGTTCAGGGTGGAGGCCTTCAGCTGCTAATAGAAGAGAGAAGAGGCAACTTTAGTATCTTGTGGGTCACCTCCTTTATGGTGATCTTGATCTCATAGAACTTGATGTTCAAAATAAATAGCTTTTTTTTTTTTGTTGTTTTTTTTTTTTTTTTTAGAAGGCTGCACAGCCATGCAGAAATGTTAGCAGTTTTGCTGTGGCTTTTTCTTCCCATTTCAATTTCATACATTATGAGAAAGCAAAACTCATAATGTTGAATTTCTTATGAAAATAAATATCTGCAGGATTAAACTCCAATGGCACTCTCCTGTTGCTGGGCCATGGGGGGCACTGATAGTGAGATTGTACCTGCCAACCTTCTGAGGCCTCCCCTGACCCTGTCACGATGCAGGACCTCACGTCAACCCCCCAGGTCTGTCAGGGCCTGCTCCAGCAGTGCCACAGCAGGGCCAGGGCAGTGGGACAGGACCTGGCTGTCAGACACTGCCCTGGTGGGGAGCACCCATGGGGGTCTCCGCAGCACTTGGCCCCATGGAGACTCTGGCATATGCTGCAACCTGACAGCTGCCATCACAGCTACTCACTACTAATAAATATACCCACTTGATATATTGCTGTACAAGAAAAACACCCTGAAGGTCATTTGCTGTCTCTAAGCGCAGGTGTTATGGGCTCCCGAGCTTTGCATGTTCCAGCTGTATTGCCTTCTGAAACATGGTCCCTGTAGTCAAGCCTCTGGTTTAGGAATTCTCCCCTTTCTTTGTGCCTGTAGCATAGCATGTGTTGGTGCTGTCTGGGAGAGCACTAGCTAGCCCAGACCAAATCTGCACACAGAAACCTCCTGCCAGCAACACTAGGGTTAACCACATGCCTTTTTTTAGGTATTAATATCAATATTACAGTGTAATTCTTGCTGTAAATGCAAACTGAATGCTCCTGAAGAAGGCAACTAAAAAAAAAAAAAAAAGAAAAAATCCACTAGGAATGAATGTCTAATGTGGTGAGATAACTTTCAGATATATAGGAAGTATGAGTTCCCTAGTAATGGTGTTAGAAATTAATGACAAGTTAAAGCTTCCAGCCTACTGTATTCAGACATGTCTTCATATGGGCTAACTAGTCTTTTGCTAAAAGCTTTTCTTCACTTTCTTGTCCTCGGATGGAGGACTTCAAAGCATTTCCTATATCTGTTATTACTCTTGTCATGAATCTCATTAGAGGATGAACCAGTACAGAAGGAGCCAGAGAAAAGGTGATTGATTGATTGAAGGAAACACATATCTTGAAAGAACTATAGGTAGTTCTGTTCTGTCTCCATTTTAAAAGCTCTGCTAACTCCATTTCTGCAAGAAATTTCTCTTTCATATTGAAAGGGAAACAACATAAATGTACTGGATAGATAAATCCTGCTCTCCATCGACTTCAATAAGGTTTTGAAAAATTGTAACTATTCTGAACCCAACATTTCTGTTAAAAATAAATCCTCTTTTCCCTTTGCCTAAACGACCCTTCTTAAAAGCCACTTCTAAGTGCAGTTCTCTCATACATGTGATAATCCAAGAAAGTTCGTTGTTCAAGCTCTAGACAATTCTGTAGTTGAAATGCATCTGGTATTTAAAAATTAGAGTCTGATCCATTATAGGTGAGCTTTCCTTTGTAAGCAAGTATTTTGATGTTTCACTTGCCCCATCTTACTTGATATTGTAACTCAATAGGTGAAAATTACAGATAGACTTCAGTTGGGAAGAATATTGCTGTTAAAATATTTTGCAGAAGATTAAATTCTATTGTGGATCTTCACAGTTTAGTTTAGCAGGATAGGGATATGGTTGATTTCTAATGTGTTCTCAAGAAACCAGAATAAATGATTCTTTCTGCCTGTAAAAGAAGAGAAAAACTGCTCATTTTATTTTCACTGTAACATGACATTATCAATCAGAATCACAAGGCTATGTAGCATGAATATTCAATATCTTTATGATTCTTGGCTATTTGTCAATGTTCAAAAGAAAAATTAGGGAAGAAGCATTAGGCATGAAATGAACATATTTGAAAACAATTGCACTCTTTGTGGAAGTGAAATATTCTTTCTCTCTTAATGAAAACTCACAGGGTTCAAAGTTGAGATCTAAGAACCTACCAGAGACAGGAGTTTGATGAGTAAGAGATTCTACCAGTATGTCAGGGACTGAAAATGTAACTAATATGTTTAGCATCCATACAGTTTTTCTAGAAGCATGTAGCTGTTTTCATGTTTTCAAGCAAGCTTCTGAACATACACAATCATGCTGATTAGGAGGATATGCTGACTGCTCACCAAAGCTTTCTCAAAGAAAGTTAGCCCTGGACTGTTGTAGGTGTTCTGATACTTTCTGCTTGGGTTCTAAATGTCATCTCTTTTTGCTTACAATTTAGTAAGAGGAAGTAAAATGGAAGTTTTCATTAACAGGAACAAACTTATTGTGAGGAAATACTTAATATAGATATGCATGAATAACGTAAGTTACAATTGGAAATGTGACAAGCCACCCCTGGGCCCATCACATCCTGACCTTTCTTGAACTGTTAAGTGGGCTGGATTATATATTAGCACCCTTTATATTGTGTGATGTTTGAAAACTTATTTTCTAAAGCCAACTGCTTTGCTACCGGTGATATTTTATGCTACAATTTCATAGCATTCTGCCAGGGAAAATTCAACAGCTAAAGTAATAATAAGTGTTGTACGCTTTTGGTTTTGCATCTTTAAAACTGAAA
>VXBU01010069.1:325923-340388 GCA_013400315.1 Bombycilla garrulus | reverse complement strand
AAAAAAAAAAAAAAAAAAAAGGAGACAGGAAGAAGTCTACTAGAGGTGGAAAGTGAGAAAAGCAAACAGGGTTTATTTATTTCCCCGAGAGTGGTTTTGAGAAGTTAGGAAGAAGATCACAAAACATTACCTTACCTATCAGTTGAATACAGAGAGGCTCAGATTTTTGAAAAGCCTGAAAAATTAATTCTTGCCCTGAGCTGAAGCAAAACCTGTTTACCACTTTAAGCACTGCAGTGATTCCATAATAATTCCACATTTTCCTACTGTGGTAGTACTTTAGGATTATGTTATTTGCATTTTGTTATACGCACAACCAATATAGGAATGGATAATTATTATGACTTTAAAATTTCCACAGCTATGTAAAACTTTGCCTTCGATAGGCTTCTAATGTAAATTGTAAAAGCTACTGTAACCACTGAGCTATGATAATTTATATTAGCTAAGGGCTGCTCTTGGATAAAATTTTTAAAAAGGGGAAAAAGCCCCTTCTTTTAGTAAATTGCTTTAATATTCCTGCCACAGATGGACAAATAATTTATAAGAGATGAAATAACAAATACATAACAGAGCTTTGAATTCTACAAAGATTCATGATTCCACATTTTTATACACTTGATTAATTTCTTAAACAGTCTTAATTATATATGGGAAAATCACTCTAACTTTGTATATAATCATAATGATAGTTATTTTGGTGTGCCTTTTACCTCTGCTTCTCTCCTGACTTGATATTTATGTTTGACAATGACATAGTAAATTTCAGAATTATGTTGATAAAACCAGTGAAGTTTGGATCCGGATTTCTTTTCAGTCTGAAATCCTCTATAAAATTAATAAAACTAATCTCAGCCCTCAGGATATAAACTGAAAAAGTAAAATTTCAAATAATAACTTTGATTTCTTTGGGTTGAACAGATGAGTGTCTATATAAATTGCATTCTTCAAGGGTCAATTCTAAGGCTAATGCTATTCCATGTCTTCATTGGTTAGGTGATCAATGGAATGGAGGCACCACCATTGGATTTACACAACACAAAACTGGTACAAGTAGTCAGTACACTCATAGCAGGGCCCTCATTGTGAGGGATTCTGAGGAGCTGAAGAAAAGAGGTGACAGAAGTTGCACAAAGGAAATCAAAGACATTAATTATTACTTGATATATGATTATTTATAACCTATTTTTAATCCGAAATGCATTTCTCCACTTAATTTCATTGGAAATTCAATTTACATGTATAAAAATCCCACCTGTCTCAGACATACATATAAGCACAGAGCTGCGTAGGAGGTTGACCTATTTCATTTCTTAAAATTTACAGTTTTTAAAGTTCTATAAATGTAAACAAGTTTTTAATTACCAATCCTATGATGTGCATTAGTAACTCTTAGACAAATGTACTGACTCCTGTGCCTGCAATAATAACATGAGAGATTTCTTTCTAACTCAAGTTTAAGAACTTATTTTCAGCTGGGATAAATCATCACTTCTCTACTTTCTATTTGTATGAACTGAGGTGCAGTGAATTTTGCCTTGCACCTTCTTCAAAGTCAGGAATTTCACTTTGGTTTTTTTTAAGTTCAAAAACTTTAAGGTCGCATAATGCTGTGTCTATAGTGATCCTATTATTTAAACCTGCTGCAAACTATTCTTGGCTATATCCTTCCAGTTCCTGAAATCTGAAAGTGCCTAGTTTCTCAATTTGGGATGCAATTCACAGGAACAGCTGTCCTCGGGAGACTTTTACTATTCTGACTGTTGGCAATAGCTGCCCTGTTATTCTAATTAATTTTTCTAAAAGATAACCATGAGCAATACGCAGCTTGATTTGTAAAGAATAAATCTTACCAGGCTCACTTTATTTGTTTTGTATTGTACAGAATTTTTAAGTTTGTGAGTGAAGGGAAGTGGCAGATGCACTGTAGTTTGATTTTAGTAAAGCTTTCAAATCTCTTGCAAAATCTCACCCTCAGATTAATTTGTGGAGGCTTGGATATGAATACTGATACATGGATTGAAAAGGGGCTGAAGAACTTTCAGGGGAGATTTTTGATAAGCAGCAAATAATAGGGCACCAAGGAGGATTGGGATTCTTAGAGGCTACCCAGAAGACCTCCTGGGTCTGCATATCTTCAGTAGGTCAGAGGTGGATACCAGCTACAGATAGCGAAATGCTCAGATGACATTTAACCAAGATAGGCTGTGAAATGTATGGAGATGTGTTGATTTGGCAGTCTGAGTACAGAAGAATATAAATTGATAGCACAATTGAGCAGCAAATAAATCAGGATAAATTGATTTCAAGATGCATGTTCATTTTACAGCTCAGAAAGGTAGAAGAATCTTTGTAAGAGTAGTCTGATGCTATTTATGTGGAACATTGCCTAGAGGTCTGGATACTGCAAAGGGAGACAACAACAATTATGAGAAGTTGCCTGTAATTGATTTATAATGAAACATTAAACTTTAAGTTAAACATTTTAGCTTTCACCATTTCACCCATAGAAGATTAATAAATGATATATATTTGAGCTGGAATCATAATCCTGAAATAAGAACTTCTCTAAAATTATGGAATTTATAAAAAAAAAAAAATAGTCTGAATGTCTAGTCAGTAAAGAAACACAGAACTGAGAATTATTATTTATGGGAGTTGCTATTTCCCTTTTTTTTTTTTTTTTGCAACAAGCTCTTTTTAGTTTATATTTGTGAGCATAGGACTATGTGGATAGAAACAAAAAATGCTAATAGGAACATGAATTAAAGTGGAGTACAAATTGAATTATATGGATTCAAAAATGTAATCTTTGTTAGTTACAGTTGTGAGCACAAATAAATTGCTTAGAAATGTAGCAGGTAAAATCTTATTTTTAATTTACATAAGCAAACACTTTAGAAGATTGCCTTCACCAGATGTGTGAAGTTTAGTCTTTCCTAAGATTCAATAAAATGCAAATACAACCAGCTTTCATCACATTCTGTAAACACTAAAATTAAGATAGCAGGAAAAGAACAAAAATAGAATATTTATATTTTGGAACACCTTAATTTTCACCCTGAGTCTAGGATGAGTGGTATCACACCATCATGTGCCCTGTTTAAAGGGTTTTTATATAGAGAGAAGTATGGTAACTCACAAGTTTAACCAAAATACATTCTCTCTTGAGGATTCAATCACCAGTTGATTTAATGTTGCCTGTTTAATCATATTATAAACTACTTCAACAAGATGCTTGTGTAATTGCCTTCTTAGCAGAAAAGGATAAAAAGCATACCTTGCCATTTTGGTTGCATTAAACAGGATATTACAATTCTATGAGCACCAAACTGTTTGTCAGCATTTCCATTATCAACTGTTATTTTCAGGAACTGAAAAGATGTCCATAAAAATATTCTACTGGCTAAAAATTCCCATATAAATTCTCCTTCTGGAAACAAACTTCCTCTCCTCCTCCTCCTCCTCCTCCACAGCTAATCTTTTACATTTATAATGCATTATTTTTGGTGGGCCAAATCCAGGTTTTCCTGTTCCTCTGTATCTTTTATTTATTGCACAGCAGCTACAAGACATAACATTTTGTCTTTATAGACACCACTCTGTATGTGCATTGCCTGATACTATTCTTTTTTTCTTATGCAGAATCTTAAAAATTCAAGGACCTTTAGAAAAAGATAAAATAATTATGACTGCTGTTAAACTGAGTGTTTTTCAATAATCTTAGCTTCCTTAACAAATGAGGACAAAAAAAATATTCCTATCTGAAAAAAGAAAGTTATAAGAGGAAAAAAAAATCATATACTTCTTTCATTATCAGTTTGTTAGTTTTGAATTCTCTTTTGCCTGGTAGCACACTATAATGAATACCTACTCCTCCTTGCCTCAGGTATGTGAAACAGTTAAAATGATGATCACTGAAGCATTCAAGCTTTATTTGAACACAATGTTTTGTGTTGCTGTATTTATTTATTTTTATTTTATTACAGTTATGTACTTTTTAGAGAAGTAGAAGAGGAAGTGAGGTAGCAGTGAAGTGAGGAGAGAAAGAATTACAGAAAAGACAGAAATGACTCTTCAGAGACCCTGGAGAAAGCCTTCATTGAAAGAGACACCACATATGCTTTGAGTCATTGCCAGGCCTGGAAAGAAGGAATCCATGAATTTTTGTAAACAGTTTATCAGCCCCTGGGGAAGATCTGGTTTTCATTGGTAAAATAAATGTGGAAACCTTTATCTCTTTTGTTTGGCCTTGGAAGCAAATCTTCTTGTCAGAGTTTCTTTTTGTCAAAACTCTATTGTTACTGCCTACTAGTGCTTTCTCTCACCTTCTGGAAAGACTTCAGAAGAACTATTAAATTCCTGGAAAAGAACCCACCAGCTGTGGATGTGAGGATCACAAGACTGAGCAGATACCTTCGCATTTCCTTCTGTATTCGATTTACATTCAGCAAATACATATGAGAAAATTGTAGCACCTTTCTTCCTAAATACTTCTACAAAATATAGCTGATTGCAGCATTTCTCTTTCAAAAGTGATTTGCTTGCTTCTTTATTTCCTTTAAATTCCTGTATATATATTTTCCAACCCCTCGCTGGCTATGACAATATTTTGAGTCTGCAATGCCAAGTGACCATTGAAATCAGTTGTATAAAAAGATCTTGAAAAAGAAGGCAGCAACCCCCCCTTATTTCTACTTGTTTAATTTCCAACAGTCCATAAAGGATATACACAACTCTCAAACTCTTACTTGTTCTGTGAAGATGCCTTCAATTCCTCTAAAACTGTCTTTGAATTAATGTGTAAATATTAATCTAGCATAAAATTTCCTCAGTGAAAAATTACTGTATTCTCCAATTTGCTCAAAGACCAAAGAGGGGTTGAAGATCTGATGTTCTTCCACTCTGTAGCCTGTAAATTCAAAACAGGTTTGACTTTGATGCTGATTTATGATGGAGTGCATCTTCTAAGTTGACAATTCACAACCATTTGAACAACAGAGTCCAGCATCAAAAGTACAAGTCTCCACAGTTCTGCAACCCTCCACTGGTTGCCTTTCACTTATTTTCTTCCTTTTCCATTTTGACTGTTCTGTTGTTTTTGAACTTGGAAGCCTTCTGCGTGCTTAGATTCCAAAACCAGTTTGGTCTGGTTTTGAATTTTTTCAATGTCACTGACCTTTGTAATTGTCCATTTCAAAAATAAGTTTTCTTTCAATTTCAGCAAAGAAATCTATCTCCTTTTTCTTCCTCTCCTAAGATGAAAAAAACCATTATCCAGTCATCTGAGTAATGCAAATAGCTGTTATTTCGCTTGCAATTGCCTCTCAATTCCTCTTTATGACAAGAAGCAACTGCCCAGTTCATGAAATAAAATATGACATATAATCCTCATTCTTACAGTCTGAATATCTAGAACCTGCACATTCATAACTAATGTAAGGTGAGGGATCTGTCTTTTGTTTTATTCAGGTGTTGGTATTTTTAAATTCTTTTTTATATTTCTGAATTTTCTGTTTTGTAATGACTTACAGTACAGATGTTTCTTGTTCAGGACAGTCCTACAACCATTGTTCAAGCCTATGCTGTTTTTTCTCCTTGAGATTTATGGATATGCAGGTCGTAAAGATCGAGATAGCAAAGTATCTCTTCAGCTTGATGACTTTTTTCTCTATTTCACGCTAAATCCTTCTTACCATCTTGTGCCATCATGTACAGTGAGTAAGAAAACTCCTTCCTACAGCCACAGGGACATCCATCCATTGATTATCCACTGGAAAATGTAAGAAATTGCCTTTTGGTCTTCAACGATATTAGGCCATAGTAGGATTTTTTTTTTACACCATGTTTTATGTTGATGACAAAGATAAAGATAGCTTAAACATTTATTCAGAATTTTATTCTAGATGGCAATTACAAATATTAAAATAAATTTGTGAGCAAGAACTTTTTATCTACGTATAAGTATTATGAATACATTTTATCATGTTTTGTGGTATTTCCTAGTACTCCGTGGTCTACCAGAGGGGAGAATAATGCCTTTTCCAGCATTATTGTCACATTTATTTAGAAAATGTCACAATATATGTTGATTAAAAATAAAGTTTGACTTGGATCTTCATCCTAAAGTATCATTTATAGAAATAACTTAATCCTTCATCCCAGTTTCTGCCTGCAGATGAGATAGTGCTGAAAGGCGTTTGAAACAACATTGATGACACTATTACTTTGATAAAGAAACAATAGTGTATACATTCTCATATACTATTTCACAGTTTTGGACACAATGCCTTTTTGACATTCTTAGTATGTTTACTTGGACACTCCATATTCTTGATGATGTGGCTTCCACCGTTGTAGCCCTGTTGTTTCATTCTCATGTGCTGCTATAAGGACTGTGAGGTAATGTGAGGGCTGAAAAATGTTGTGCTCATTGAAGACACAAGATGAGACAGGAATGTGGATCAGCAGGGGACTTTATTCAGCTTTCCTGTGTCCAAAATCAGTGCCCTTCCTCAAAAGATGGAGCTGTTGAAACAATTTTTGCAGTAAGTTACATCATGAAACTAACCTCTCAGCCTCCAAGCCAATATAACATATGGCAGATTGAATTTAATGTGAGTCTTGCAGCTGAAAAACCTACACAGAGATTTGAAAATTTACTGCTACATGCCTGACTTCCATTCATAAAAAGAATGGTTAAAATTAAAGTTAACTCTCTAGCATACATTTGTCCAAAAGAATCCCTCAGTAATGCGTAACTACAAGTTAAAGGCTTGTAAGTTCAAAGCCTGCAGGCCACCAAAGGAAAACAATTGCCTACAAACCTGATGCCAGAAATCTGCACAGTAACCAAAACCACTTGCTTTACATGGTGTGAGCTGTCCTTGCTTTAGACATAAAACCAGTTCCACACTGAAGAGCCATAAGCTCCAAAAATGGTTGTAGTCCGAGGAAGTCTGTGAAAAGTCAAAGTATACTTGTACTAACCTGGAAGAGCCCCTTCTGGGAATGGAAAAAAATAATTGAAGAAAGTTAGATCAGCTGTCAGTAGTTCTAAGTAATGGTTGCAAGAAATCTATAGTTCAGGATGGCAAAATGTAAATTCTGTAGTGGGTGATTAAGCAGACAGGGGCCACCTGCAAACGCTGCAAGTACCATGGACTTTCATTCAGGCTGTGAAGAGTTCAGAATAACTGTTTCTGCAAACCAAGCCCTTCTTCCTCACCTTTCCCAACACAAAGGATGCCCTGAATTTAATCCCACAGGTTTCAAGCATCTCACCACAGGCATGACAGCTGTCAGGTACCGTGTTAGCAAGGACATAAATTAAATACCCAGGCCTTGGGGTATGCAGGGCATGGGTGACATACTTGCTCCATCAGAGCACATGACTATCCAAGGCATCAATTTCCTCAGGTTTGGGGTTTTTTTCTTCCCTGGTAGAAGTCCCTTTCAGTCCTCAGTTGAAAATAAACAGCAAATGAAATAAATGGTCTAATGAAATTTATAAATTCCTTTTTCAGAAGTCAGCATATTGAAAGTGGTGGAAAAGCTGTTTCAGTTACTGCATTTTAGGATGAGCAGAATTCAGGTCAATTTGTTAGCCAAGGGAAGTACTTTTGCTTTCTGTCTGTTCACTTAGAAGTGTAAATTTGCATTTACCTGGTTTTTAAAGCAACAAAATGCCTAGGTTTACTCATCTATGTCTTCTGGCTGACAGGATGCACAGAGACAGTGGGAAAAATGATTGTGTTCTGGAGACTGTAGGAGGTTAGTAGTGGAAGTTAGTGTTTATATTTGTATTAATGGGAATCAGAGATGTAAATTTCCGTGTGTTGAGATAATAAGCCTAATGAGAGAGACAAAATAATAAGTCCCCAGGGCTCTCCATGCGTTTTCTCACAAAGCACCCACCACAAAAGATTTTTCTTCCATTTTGCAAGTAATTTTTAAAGTTAATTTTTAAAAATATTTCTGTTTTAAAATACTAGCTCTCCTTCTGTTTACCTGCTATTTAGGCACTTTTTAATAATTATATTTAGTAATTTCCAAATACTGAATTTGCTCCTAGGGTAACATCTTTCCTACCCTCCCGATACTAACTTTGAGAAAAATAAAATTAGGCTTATAAGGCAAAAAAGAAGCAAGCATTTTTGAACAATATTTATTAGTAAACAACTCTTGTTTTTTCAAATTCTATAAAAGCTGTTGTAATAGTGGCTACTTCAATATCTAGTCATACTGCTTGACTATAAAAAAAAGAAATTTACATAAATGCATACTTTTTCTCCTCCATGAAATAGATTATTTTTCCAGATATGTGAAAATTTAGTGTACTATCAATGTCTTTTGTTGGTTTTTTTTTTTTATTTTCAGAATTCTTCCTAAACTTAATTGCAAAAGGAAAGAAATAGTCAATTCATTTATTTTTAGGGTGGAAAACTAAAATGTGTAAGCTCTTTAGAGCATGAATCAGACCTTGCATTTGTAACTCCTTTATTAGGACCTTTGGATATTAGAGCACAATAAATAAAAAGGGATAATGCAAGGGATGACAGCATTTTGCTGGAGGCAACTACTTATGATTGCTGTGGAAGGAAAGCTTATCAGAAACATGAAGGTACATATGTGTTATGTGTTTGAAAACACGTGTTTTTTTAGTGAATTTTGCAATTAATTTTCATTAAAAACTAGCAAGTGCTGGAAATAAGTATATAAATTTTGCAAAGAAAGAGGAAATTAATGGATTTGTTCCTTTTCTTATGTTTCTCCTTTTACTTTGCCTGTTGTCTGCTTCAAAAAAATAGTCACAATTTTGTAAATACGAAGCAAAAATAAAATATTGCCTCTAGAGCTCTCATCAAAGACTAGCTCACACCAAATATTCTAATGAGAGGTAAATGAACAATGAATCGAAACATGATAACAAATATGTGATGAACTAAGGACAGCATAAATCAATAATTGCTCTCAAGCTCTGTGGAAATTATACTGTCCTAGATTCTAGGAGGAGAGGAGACAATTTGCTGCAGTATTTTGTGAACAGAGCTATCCTGTGGGATCAGGCTGCAGAGGACATTTCGGTAGGAGGAAGAGAGCAGTAGGAAGAGCAGTATGATTCATGTTCAGCATCTCAAGTGGAGGATAGAGCACAAGGATTGAATAATGAAACAAAGACGAGATATTCAGCATGCCAGGAAGGTTTCTATTAGAGAGCTGTTAGAATTATTTAAAAAGGTTAGTCTATGAATAAACATGCTTCATCAAGGTCTCTTACACATGCAAAGGGAGATGCTAATGAATAATAAAAGAGTAATGGGGACTGGTAAAGAAATTAATGTTAATCTTATCCAAAGCAGATACAAATTAATATTGGAGAAACATTTTTGTAATCACTTCTCAAGGCAAAAATTCAATTAATGTGACTGAATCAATATTTCAAATCTCAGTCCCTTGAAAGTATACTTGTCTCTCTTCATATCAGCATGCTCTCCCATGTGATCAGCCTGTGCTATTCAAGTTAATACTGGGGGAGACTTTTTGCTAAATTTGGTCCAGTTCTATTAACTACAATGCTGTGTTTCAAACTCACTCTGTTTGGGGTATTTTCTGTTAGGAAAGTTCAGTTTACATAGGGTAATTACTGTATAGAAAATAGAAATTTGAGCCAAAGAGAATAGTTATTTGAGCCAAAGATAGTTTTGCTTTGAGCTTCAGGGTAATTTTTTTTCTCTTTTTCTTCCCGAGGGTTACTTAATACCCTCTCTTCACACAAGATGACATGTCAGTGTATGTGACACCACACTTCAGACTATGTACTGAAACAAGATCTTCTGTAACAGCTAAAAAGACACAGGACAGAAAAGAGAAAAACAAATCCCAGAATAAAAGAAAAGTCTTCAACAAAAAATAAAAATTGACTCTTCAGAACAAACAACTCTATTTGTCTCAACTTTATTGTAGCATAGGTCATTTTGTATGTCTCTGATAGGCAGCTTCCCTCCTTGTGTAAAACAAAGCTTGGACAGCAAAGATATCTTTGCAAAGATCGCAGGAGTTATGACTTTACTTGTGTACTTCAAAAAGTAATACAAAATATCACAAAATGTAGCCAGTTGCCATTATTTTGTCTTTTCTTTCCTCATTGGTGAAGCCCTTATATAAGGGTTTTTTTTTCACAAAGTGATCTTTCTTGTATACTATGTAGTATAAATGCCTGTCATATTTTGTTTAAGGTGCCAGGGAATTGGAAAAAGTCTATGAAACTAAATAGACTACCAAATAATAGCTTTGCAGCTCTGGTAGATTGTGCTGTTTATGTTGTAATGCCTTGACGCCTTGACAGGTTTATACAATCAGAGGTTCTAAAGCCTGTGATAGATTGGAATTGTTTGAAACATGGTATGGTTAAAAAAATAGGCTTCCATCCTGTTGCTTTCAACACCATATGGCAACCCACTCAGAATCATCCTATTAAAGTAACTTCATGGACAATCTGACTTCTGTACTTTTGATAGCTAAAATATCATTCTCATAATGAAAGAAACATGAAATGGTTTCCATGCTGGATGAGCTCCCTAGAGATTCTGGGATTTGTCTCATTATATAAAGCTTTTCTATCACCATTGCAATGCCTCTTCTCATCTTTCCTTCTCATCTGAGTGGAGAAATTTCCGTCAACAGCATTAGTCCGACAAAACCGGCACAACACTTGAAAGGGGGATATGCAGTAGATAAGATTACTTTTTTTCTATTTATGTAAAAAATTATACACAGTGTCCCTGCTTTAAAATGGATTAGTACACGATGTGGATAGCATTCTACTCTCTCATTATAAGAGACAGATTACAATTTTATTTCTCTAAATAAATCAGGGTTAGGCAAGGAGATCAGTAATTTCAATGCAGCTGCTTTCACAATGAGAAAGAAATCATCGCTTGTGTATTCTTATCAGAAGCTGTAGGTAACTTCAGCATTCAGTACTGATCAGAATAACTCCTTGCATTCTGCAACCTACCACATGACTCAATAATTTTGCATGCAGGAAGGAATATAAAAATAATGAAGCAAAATATTATTAAAATGATACTACTGAGGGAAAAAAAACCAACAACACAACAAACAAACAAACAAACAAAAAAACCAAACTAAGGAATCTGGGTACAAATCTACAAATATGTCCTGCATTTCCATCCTTTTTCCTCCCTTTATGCCAAAGTTATTAAGCAGCATATAGGCCAGGGATGATGAAGATTTTATTTCAGCATATCATGGACTAGGACCTGATGTTGGAAACAACTCCTGGCCAGCTGCAGATGAGCCAAAGGGGATCCCCAGGCTAAAAACAAATCCATGAACTGTGATCTTCCATGGAAAAAGTCCATATAGACAGCTACCACCTCTGTCTCCTGTTCTTTCTAGATTTCTATATCTCTGTGAAACTAAATTAAGGCAAGCATGAGATGATGGCTGTGACACTCTGTAACAGTAGGGTTGTGTACTTTCACCACACAGAAGAAGCCAAAGATAAATTGCCAAACTAATTTTCTACAGACCACAGATTTAAGTAAGTGACTAATGTTAGTTGCTAAATTACGTAACTCAGAAAAGCTTTTGTTTTCTGTGAGATATAGCCCTTAAATCCCTGACTTACAGATTCAAGCTTATACACTGGGACATTTTCCTTGCCTCAGAGTGAATGGAATGTAATGTGATTTCTTCCTGTCTCTAGAAATGATGTTGGTGGTTTGAATTATCCTGACATCAAAGACCTCTCAAAATGATGCAACCAGATTTCTGATGATGTTTCCTGCTCAATGATAATGTCATTCTCTGTCAAGGCAGAGGAATAAAAAAAAGAGCTATACAAGTAAAAGAGGATTAGAAATAAGAAAAAAAAAATTTTTCTTCATATAAAACAGGTGCAACTGTTGGCCTTTAACAATTGCTTCTAAATTTAAAGAGAGTTCAGGCTCCAATACATTTGAATATAATATAGCCAAAATTTAGTGTGGTATTAAGGTACGCTACTCAGAAACCCATTCTGAATTTCAATTTGTCTTTTTTCTCTTTTTCTGAGAATTCCACTATGTCTTTCACACCACAGCACTGTTCTTCAGTCATTATTATGTATCATGCCATTGCATACTAAATTCCCACTTGGTTACTAAGAACAGTTTGCCCTAAGACATTTCCACAGCAATTATTATCAAGTCACAGGAACCACGAGAACTAGCTGAGTTTTCATAGAAACACAGCAATTAATTCTGCTTGGAACAATGACAAAATCATTTGGAAATGTCTGAAAAAGTGTAGTATAGAAATAGCTTTTTTGCAATAATATCGCATTCTAGAGGCCTCTGCTATACTCTGTATCCAGTATGCTCTGGTAATTACACAGAAACAAAACTCTTGAATATTACTCAGTGAATCTGGGTCCTGACTTCAGTTAACCAGATTAAGCAATATGATGCACTGGAGATGCAAGGTTTTGCCCAGTACTGCAAATTTTTCAATCAAGGTGAAAAAAAAACAAAACAAAAACCAAAACCAACCAACCAGACAAAAACCCAACCAAACAAATAAAGAAACGCAAAACACACCCACCAAAAAATAAACATCAAAGCCAACAAAAACCCCAAAACTCCAATTAGAGAAATAAAACAAACAAAAAAAAAACACACACAAAAACGAAAACAAAGATGTGTCTTCACAGAAAATATTCTATTGTCACATAAAATAAGACAGTTATGCTGAGCCTGTTTCTATCAATAAAAAGGGTAATTACGTTGGCTTACATTAAATGTTAAGAGAGGTCTGCCTACAATAAGGAAATACGGATCAATCTAAACCAATGTTTTTCCAGTTTTTTGAGAATTGGTCTTGATTTTCCTGTATCCATCTGCCTCTCTGGGCAGTCATCACAATGTTGATAATCCTGAAAAGGAGAATGAGACATGATTGTCTTGGCATGTTTTCAGGAACTACCCCTAATTTTTGTCCTGCTCTCCTGGATGAACTGGAATTTGGCCAGCTATTCAGGATAATTGTAAGGTTCTTTTGACCCTTTTGAAATCACCCCAACAGACTGCAGTTTGTGGACCAAAAAACACCTAAGTGAGTGTCTTTCCTTCTATCTTCAATGGAAGTGTCTTCAATAGATTGCTAGGGTTCATATTTTTTCACTGGGAGGAGGTACTGGACACTCATGTCATTTTGACCCAATGCAGAATCCCTTTGTCATCTGCCGACAGAAACAGACATTTCCATCATATGATTCTGCACAATCCATGTGTCTAAAATTGAAGAGCTTAGTTACTCTCCTAAAGGTGTATTAAGTGTAGAGGTAACCCAGACAGCTAGCCCATTACACACCTTTTTGAAAGCACGAAATTAGTCTAGAAACCAGTGACATATGATAGGTTTTCCTGCAATTTATGAGAAATGTGGGTTCCTTCTTAAGTTCTGTGATCATTAAATGCAGGTTGCTGGAAGCAACTCTTTCCTTTTATTAACTATTTAGCTAGCTTAAGCATCCTTGTGAGACTGGTTAACCTTCCACAGCTCTGCGATTAAACGGTTAATATGTTTGCACCTTGGATCAGATGCCCATATTAGTCAACTGGTTTGTAAATTGCAGGAAGACAAAATAAACTTCAAGGAGAATATTACAAAATAACAGTGGCAAATATTTTCATGTTATTTATCAAAGTTACATAGAGATGATAATTGGGGTTTATAAATAGAGTAAATTAGATGGCTAACTCCATAAGATTTAGTAGAAATTAGATATTAAAGGAAAATGGACAAATTCTGCTTGGTAGATTGTAATGCTATAATACATTATTGCAATGCTAGGAAAAAAAAACCAAAAACCAAAAAACTCCACTTAGAGAAACATATACCAAAAATGGTAATTCTGTGGCAAAGGGAAATAGATTATTAAAATCAAAATATAAAATCCATAATTTGGTTCAGATCCAAAGATCTTAGTCCATTTTCTTGTTTCTTACTACAGAAATAGCAAAGGTAAGCTTCTTAAATATATTCCCCCAGCTCCCATCAATTACTACTAAATGATTTTTTGAGCCAGAGAAAGTATCTTAATATTTGATAGGTCTTGATGTTGGGCTTTCTTCCCTCCCTCCCTCTCTCTCCTCTCCCCAGTCATGGATTTCTCTGCTATCTTATTGAATTCCTGTGAATGTCTAGCATACACGTCTGGTGCAATACAGTTCCAAAGTTTAATTAGCCATACTATGAAAAACTTCTTTGCTCTAGCCTCCTGTGCTAGTTGTGTTTAAGATTCTTCACATCTTACATTATAAGAGACAATGAAAAATCATTCTGAGTTCATCTTCATGATGTGCATAATTTTGCAGTCCTTTGTTGTATTTTCCAGGCTGGAGAATCCCACATTTTTATCATCCTTGTTCTTTTTTTCCATTTGCTATTTTTTAATA
>VXBU01010069.1:295819-325894 GCA_013400315.1 Bombycilla garrulus | reverse complement strand
TTTTTTTTTTTTTTTTAAGATGATTGGGGGAGTCACACAGCACACAGTATTCAAGATAAAAGCACACCATAGATTTTATACGATGGCATGACAGTGCTCTCTGTTTTGTTCTGATTTTTTTCCCATTAAGTCATACCATTTGAGTTGCTTTTTGACTGCTGCTAATCATTAAGTTGATATTTTCACAGAAACATATATAATTACCCATATATAATTTCCTGAGTAGCAGATACTATCTCAAAGCCCATAATTGTGTGTGTAAGGTTAGAATTGTTTTCTCCTGTGTGCATCACTTTGCATTTATCTATGCAGAACTTACTGTATCATATTACACTGATTAGAAATGTGAAGCAAATGTTCAATTACTTGGAAAAAGAAAAAATAGATAGCTTATTTGTATTATAGAGGGTTATAGAGATATTGAAAATTGTGTGTGCCAGTGAGGATTTCGTCAATCTGACTATTGCTTTACATGAAACTCTCCCTTCGTTTGTAAATGTGTGCTTACTAAACTAGACCGTAATTAGGAGCAATTACAAATTAAGGGACAATAATACTCTACACATTAGCACAGGGTTGTGTGTCTTTACAGATCTTTGTATGTGTGAAACTCCCATTAGTGTTAAAGCATTAGGCTATTGATTGGCTTCTTAAGTTAACTCTGCCACCCTTTAAACACAATCAAAAAGGGATTGTGATGAGTTTGCTTTGTGTGAAAGGCACAAGCTTACATAAGTCATGCAAAAATTGGTAGGAAATCTATCATTATAGAAGTAGATCAAGCAAAATCTGTGTTTTGGGCTTTATAAGAGATGGAGTTCACCTTACAATACATCTATAAATTGAATTTTACAATGCTGTTCATACAAAGTAACTCGAAACGCCTTATATTAAAAATGCCTCAAACAAAAACTTAGGAATGTTCTGAACTTGAAATTGAGATGTGAGTCTTAAAATTAAATTGAAAAGTTCTTTTTTTTCCTCCAAAGATCTGTGCTGACTTTACAGTTCTAATATCTGATAGAAGTGAATCCCACAATCAAGGAGTGTAAAAAGCAAAAGACAAAACCAGCATTGAAAGAATTTAGGCTAAACTAAGGGTCAGTTGGCAACCCCTGAACAGAAAACCTCAGTACAATGCAGAGGAGAATACAGATTCTTATAATTGAAAATGGATGAAAAACCAAGGTCATGAATTGCTTTAAAAACTAATAGGGTAGTCTGATGAAACAGAGAGGGCAAAAAGCAGATGGGAAGGGATCAAGGAAAAAGTTATCTAGAATGAAGTCAAACCAGAGGAAGTCAACAGCATCCTTAAGGAGTTTTGACTTGACTGGAAGAGAATGGGAAAATATATTTTAATCTTTTCATCCCTTCTCCCACCTCCCTGTTCAGGATGGAACAGCTAGGAGGAAAGGAATATACTTATTTCTCCCAACTGGACCCACAAAAAGGCGAATTTTCCTAGTTAAATGAGTGAAAGCAAAGTATGAATATTAGCTAATAAAAGTGGGGACTAAAAGGAAAGAAAAGACCTAGGGACAGATGAGATAGATAGATAGATAGATAGATAGATAGATAGATAGATAGATAGATAGATAGATAGATAGATAGATAGACAGATGGATATTGAGAAAGCAGAACTGTCTGCTCTTAAAGAAAGCTTGTATATGGGCCAATAAAACAATTTGATTTTTACAGCTATAACTCTTGTAAAAATGTTACAGTCTTTCTGTCCAGCAAGATACTGGCAAGGCAGCAGCACCCATGAAAACTGACAGATTCTGACTATGTAGATCACTCGAATAATCTATTAAGAAAATAGTGCAGATAAGAATACAAGTGTGTTCTTCATCTCTTGTGCATTTTCATTTCCTGTGTACATTTCATAGCAAGAGGTGATAGTGAGTTTAGAAATACTTGTGTTATTTTTCATAACTTTGCCTGAGCCAGATAGTTTATTTCTGAGACAAGAATTGACTTTGTGTCAACAGACATCTAGATTTATGTTCTGAATCTGAATTTTTCAGGATGTGGCTTTGCACCTCACTCTGTGTACTTTGCTTTGGACATGAAATAAACTTGCCAATGTGTTTTTGACTGAAGCATGAGAAGCATATGCTAGAGGCAATAATCTGAGCACTCATGCTGGCAGACAGGGTTTGAAGTCAAGGAAATCAAGGAGAAAGAAAAAGAGATCATTTTAAAGCCAAATCTTTCAAAAGTTGTGAAGGTGTCTGTACTATCCTTTCAAGCTGTTGATGCTTAACATCACTGAAAATCAAATGGCTTTTTTATATTATTGTCTAAATAAAAGTTTAGTTAATGATTTTGGGGTTTTTTTGTGCACTCCATGTCCATAGTGTGATTAAGCAGCTGAAGGCTCAGATATAATATATATGTACACAAATAGTTTTCTATGAGAAATCCATCTGGAGGACAACATAAGGCATACATAAATGGGCATGGTAGGTAGAAGGTGTTTTGTTTAGCTCAGGTCTCTTAACTGTAGCGGATTGAACACGTGAATTATGTGTCCGCTTCATGAAAGAATTGGGAAGGCCAATGTTCTTTAATGACAGGTCAATCTTTACTTTGATGCTCCATATATGACCCTAACTTTGATTTTCTTGATTTGTACATTTGTCCTTATGAAAATGACAAGTCAGATTTCTATTGAGCTTTCTAATGAGCAGTGTTGAGTCACTGAGTTGTTTCTGGGAGTGGAAGCAAGCCTGCTCCATCAGCACTGTAGCTCTTTGCACTTTTGCCCTGGCTTTCATGCTCACCTTCATTCATGTGGAACCACCTCGGGTATTTAATACATCTCTGAGAGCAAATTACTGAATCAAGGATTAGAAGATTTAAAAGTTAGAAATTAAGTTAGCAGGATAAAAGTAGTATATTTCGATTAAGGGATTTAACAAGGGGACTAGAAGAAGCTAGAGGTTTAATTATTAGCAGATGAGTAGAATTGGAGTAGCTAGAGCAAAGACAATGTATCATGCATTTGATCCAGTTATGTTTTTTTAGAAGCAACAGGGAGTATACGTACTGTTGTGAAGAACCAAGAACCGAAAATGTACCNTATGAAATGGGGAGAGGCGGGGCTAGGAAACTATATGTATAGGCGTTTTTGGAACTTATATGAATTTGTAAGGCTTTTATGGGTATGAGGGCGAGCTAATGCTTTGAGAATTTGCACATGCTTTTTGGAGGATTACCTCACATGTGCCCAGTGCTGCAATAAACATACCACTTTTCGACTTCAATGAGTTGAAGAGTTCCTTTGTCCTGGCACTTTTGTGATTCATTACAAACGTACAAATTTTGTCCAACCAAAATTCCTTTTTCTCTGAACAGAATAGTTTTATTTGCACTAGATGTTGATAATGTTCCCTGTATCATGCTAACACCTTAAAATGTGCACAGATGTTCCCTGTAAGGGTGTTAGCTGGCACGTGCAAAAGTTTGACAGTCAGTTGGATTGCAGTTAAAGAGTATGAAAAATCATGCCTCACTTTCAGCCTTGGATCAATGGACTACAAAAGTTGGACTTGCTGTAATAGCCATAGTAGCAGTGTGCACATGCCTGTAGTACACAGTAGCAGTTTTAATGATCACTGACTTGGCCACTTATGTGCCTTCTTTACAGCACCACAAGAATCTAGAAATTACCAACCTAAATACCTCTACCTTAAGCTAAGCACTACCTAGAGAAATTAATATCATCATCATGTGGTCTGGCTCCTTACTATGGTAAATATATAAATATTTATATTGTTCAGAAATATTTATTTATACTAAATATATTTATATATATTTTATATAGTTTTATACATATATATTTAAGGGATTTTAGGAAAACAGTGAGAAAAAATGGATGAGTCACATTAGTTATACTGTATGAGGCCGTATATAACAGAAAGATGCCCTACAAGCTGAGAACTATTGTCAACTGCAATAATGTATGAAGAGCACATATGTTTGTGCACAGCCACTACACACTTTAGAAAAGCAAATTAAATAGTCTGTGCTATTGTGCAGCTGTGAAGCAGGATCTGAGGGGCAGGAGATGGTTAGTGATAGTCTGTTTAGAAAAGATACGCTGTACTGGAAACAGAAGGTATTATTGACATATTACTTCTCCACCCCATATACATTCTGAATACATGTAACAGCTTTAAGTTCAACTTACACCATCAGTTTATCACACAAAATCCATACCAATCCTTCTAATTGTAGTTCTCTGTATAATGTAGACACATTCTCCATATTCTCTTTAAATGGGGCATTGTTTCATAGGATCTTGCGGTGTTGTTCAGGAAAAAAATGCATTAAATATTTAAACCAACTAAGTAGATTCCCTTGATCTATCAGCTCAGTTATGTTGAGCTTATCTAAGATAGTAAAAGGCCTAGATCAAAGAATCTACAATTATTTTAAAGTCACAATTAATGACACTTCATAGTTAAAATAAAATTGAAATTGTGAAACACAGAATGAAAACTATACAGTATGGTACTTTAAAATATCACCCACCAAGATAATTTCCTAGATTTAAAGAATGAAAAAGGCATTTTGTATTAAATAAAAGAATGCAAGCAAGTTGCTTTCAATGTGGTTGTGCCCTGGTATGTAAATTATACAGTACTGATAACTGGCACAACCTATTACAGCATATTTTGAAACTAGCAGTGTTCTATCCTAAGGACAATATGGGCATGTCCTAGGTTACAATGTAAAAATATGCCAGAAGACCTGTATTCTATCTCCATCTTCATGAAGTGTTGAAACCAGGAGGGGCAGTGTTTTCCTTGCCTCCTCCCCCGGACCATCTCCTGTTAATGGGCCATTAACGCCTTGCCCCATGAGTCATAGATAACTCCCTCCGGGAGCCATTCCTGTTTAATGGGCAATTAAGGACCCACCACATGACTCATAGAATGACATCAGCCCATTGTGAGATGCTCCGCCCAATGGGAGGAGCCAGGCATTCCCACCTGGATATAGTCTGGGAGTTCAAACAGAACAGGCATCTGCCTTCTACTGGATTCCCAGAGGAGCAGCCTTCTCTCCCACTGGATTCCCAGAGGAAGGACCAGACCCTTCAACATCACCACTGGACCATTGGAGGAAAACTCCGCCCTTCTACAGGATCTCTGCTTCAACCGAACCATCTATCACTCCAGGAGCACTACTGGAGCCACCATTCAAACTGGACTGCTACCAACACACTGACTGACAGGGTGTCAGGCTGTATTCTAACTGTCAGGTTTTGGTTTTGTAAATACTGCATCTTGATCTAATTTTCCTATTAAGTTGTAGTTGTTTTTATTTTATTTTGTTTATACATATTAAAGAACTGTTATTCCTATCTTCATTTCTTTGCCTGAGAGCCCCTTTAATTTTTAGAAATTATAATAATTTGGAGGGAGGGGGTTTACATTTTCTATTCCAAGATAAGCTCCTGCCTTCCTTAGCAGGCACCTATCTTTCAAAACCAAGACAGGGCAAAAGGAAGGCTGGAAAGATAGGTTTTCCACTGAAACTGGTAAATGGCTAGATGCTGGGATCTAGGGTTTGGGGAGGCTGTTTTGATTTCTGTAAATGGTGGAAGTAACTTCAGATTCAATTACTTCGGTCAATGCCCCCTCCTTTTTTTTTATTTTATTATTATTTTTTGAATTTTTTTCACATCTCAAGGATTGACAGCCAGTCAGATCTCAGTGCAGCTATTGCCTGGCACACTGAAGGTACATTTTGACTGCATTTTCTGCTGCCCAAAAGTGATCTCTCACTACAAATAAAACACATTCTTACCTCTCCACCAGAATAATAGAACTGCGAAGTCATCAATGTTGCTAAAGACCTTTAAGAGCATCAAGTACAACTTGATGAGCGCAGAACTGCCAAGTCCACCACTAACCCATGTCCCAAACCACCACATCTGCACGTCCTTTAAATACCTCCAGGGGTGGTGACTCAACTGCCTTCATATTCAGCTGGCTGTCAACCAACATTCCTGAGTCTTTTTCCACCACTCTTACTCAAGCCTCTAGCATATTTTTGACTCAAGTTCAGGATCTGGCACCTTGCCTTCTAGAGCAACTTGCCTTGGTCTACTGATCCTCTGCCAGATCCTCCTGCAAATCCTTCCTACCCTTCAGCAGATCAACACTCTTCACAGCCTGGTGTTGCCAGTAAACTTGTTGAGGGTGCACCTCATCCAGATCATCAATAAAGATGTTAAACAGGACTGAGGTCTGGGGACACCACTCATGACTGGCCACCAACTGGATGAGGCACCATTTGCCACCATTCCTTGGGCCTGGACATCCAGGCAGTTTTTAACCCAGCATAGGATGCACCTGTCCAAGCCACGGGCTGCTGTCTTCTCCAGGAGAATGCTGTGGGAAACGATGATACTTTTTTAAGGCCTTGGGAGACAGCATCCAGAGCCTTTCCCTCATCTACTGAGTGGGCTATCTTGTCATAGAAGGGGATCAAGTTAATCAAGCAGGACCCACCTTTAAAAACTTTTCTGCATATTTTTAGGCTGGAATATATGAGAAGAAGAAATCTTTTCAGGGGGAAGTTAATAAATCTATTGGAGAACTGATGTTTCTCTTTCTGTAAAGAATTGTTCTTTACTTCTTTACTTTGTAGTTTACTTCTCCACTTCTTGTTTACTTCTTTACTTTATTGTACTGTAAAAAAGAGTTCTTCAAGAAACACTACTATAGAACAACAAACCAGCTCATGAAAGATGCTGCTTAGCCAGAATGCTCTAAGTGACCTACCTCCAGGGTGACAGGGTACATGAGTTATTAGCTGAATGTCTTGGGTGGTGAGTAATGGAAGTTTATGTGACAGTATGACAAATAGACAGTGGGGGAAAAAATGATGCATGCTTGAAAGAATTTTTCTCAGCTTTTTAACATAAAAGACCTCCAACACCTCTTTCACTTCTCTTGTAAATTTAAGAAGAGTGCCTACTTTTGACTGAATTTTCTCTTCTTCAATTGTGTGTGCAACATAATTACGACATCAGAGAGCAGTGGAGATAAAAGACTAGTGAAAAGAGATGAAAATCTGCTGAAAACATTATTTTATCCATGGTAATAAAAATGAAAGAAAACTGAAGACTTGAAGAAGAACTTATGATGCTGAGAGATTGATCAATAAAATAGCAGGGGCAGAAAATGACAACAAGGTATGGAATAAAATCTGCAGATGCATAAGTAAACTATGACAATTCAGCATGAAAAGAAGATGAGCTAGAGATATGAAAAGCAGAGAGAGGACTGGTAGATCACAACTGTTCTTTGTCTCTTTCAACACAAAGGACAGAAGTTATTAAGTGCAGCTATGAGGATTAAGTTTCAAACAATAACCAATAAAGGAAAAAAAAATCCCAAGAACTATTTCTGCAATCGATGAGGACAAAAAATATTGTGGATGCAAGAAATTTACCTGTGTTCAAAGGTAAACTGGACAAATACTTGGAAGAGAGATCCTTAGGAGGTTACTGGAAATACATCAATAGCCTAAGGCAGAAGAACATCATAAGGAAATGCACATATTCTCAGCCTTACCTAGGCATGCATCTGGGATCCACCTGAAGACAAGGGACTAGGCCAGATAAACCCTTGTGCAAAGCTGGTGTAACCATTCCTCTGAATGTCATTCAGCCCATTCACCTCAGAACACTACTCTGAAAATGTATCTTTTCAATCACATCCCACACAGATAATTTTCTGCCTTTAACCTCCCTGTTTCCTCAGCTTCAGAGTGGTAGAACATAACTGCAGCAGAGCAGTATTAGATGCAAAAGCCACTCATCCACCAGTGATATGCATCTTTGGGCCCTTTTCTGATCTTTTCTTATTTAATTACTTTTCTGTGTTAATCTGATTTCCCATTAGGGGTCTTTCTCTTTTTCTCTTTTCCTTTTTCTTTTCATTTGGGTGGTGGGGGAAAGTTTATTGTCTCCTTTCTTGTGAAGGCTTCAATTTGTGAGGAAAATTTTAACTAGTTTTAGACTTCTTTAATATATTAATTATCTTTATTGATTTCTCTTTGTTTATATTTTATTAAATCTTCTTATGGCTAGACTCCTTTCCCATTAATTCTGTATTACCTCAAGGAAATGTTTTTGGGGAGTAAGTGAAAAGATCACAAAACCTCCCTAGACCTATTTAGCAAATATTACTGTTATATTTTTAGATCTGAATCTAAATTAAGCAATCTAACACCTTATATGAAGATTTGCCCATCCAAACTTTTATTCACTTAGTGCCTCTGTGTGCTGGTGACTAGAATGCATCTGAATATTTCTGTACCTGTGATTGCTTTTTTCTTAGAGAGTCATGACATGATTCTGCTCTGATACACTCAGGAATTGTATAGGCTCTGTATCCCTGTGCTGAGTCTGATTTAGCATCTTACAACAAAACTTACTTTAAGGAAATTTCATTTTGTCTTGGACTTCAGTGCTTCTGGTTGTCTTGAAATCAGTCAGAGTCAGCTATATCTGACCATAAAAGTTTGTAGACAGACAATTCCAGCTGGAATAGTGAGGTACAAGATAGTTGTATGGCCCCCAATAAACTTGCTGTCCTTGCCTACTCTGTTACATGGAGAATTTGTTCAGCCTCAAAGTGTGAGTCACAAGGGAATAAAATACTTTGCCGCGAATAAACGTCTCTACTTGGAAGATTCTTTTCAGAGACATTCTCTTCCAAATCTTTTTAAATATTGATGCAAATGTCTGGGCTTATATTTAGAGAAGAAAAGGGGTTTAGATCTAAAAGCAGAACATCTTGTATTCAGGTCATTTAAGAATATTGGTAATTATTTTTATGCATATTCTAATTAAATATGTATGTATCACTTTAATTTCAAATAGCACTTCATAGAGATTTAAAACCCAGACCTTCCCACCCTGGAGTTTACATCAGACAATATATCAGGAGCAGAGATGAAAGAATCTGCAATGCAAGATGGGGTAAGTCCTACTACAAAGATAATGAGAATCTCATGCTGCTGTAAATGAAACATGGCAAAGCCAGTGGTTTAATTTAAGAATGTGGAAGGCATGAGGTTGAATAGCAGATAATGATGGAAAGCTTAAGAGGAGGAGTTTGAAAGAGAAAGGGTGAGCATTGAGCCCTTCATCAAAGTATATCTCATATCAAGGCAATGCTTTGAAGTTGCTCAAGGCATTAAACCAGGGCTGAGCTTGGCCTAGAAGGCTAGAACAGAGCTGTGACACAAAGCCAAAGTTCTGTGCATAAGTAGGTACAGCCAGCAGGACATGCATTGTAAATGCCAATATTGTCTTCTGAGAGTCTGGAAAGGCTGGCTAAAGGTGCAGTGGGCTCAGCAGTTGAGCATGCCAGCAAGTTTCCAGACAGAGGAACAGACAGACAGACAGTCAACTGGACTGCAGGTGGTGGGTAGGAGCAGTGTGCACTGTGCTAATTGCTATTACTTTCTGAGTCTGATAGACCTCTCTTAATGAGAACTATGCTTGCACAAGTGAAAAAGCTGAACTGTCCCTTAATGTCACCTAGACAAAATGCAGGGGTTTCTGATCTACTTTTTAATACACACACAGTGTGTACTAAATTGGAACAGTCTTGCTGCCCGTCACTGTAGGGCTGCAAACACCATGCCTTGCTGAATATTTTGTGTTCTTTTGGGAATCTCATACTTTTTGATTGAAAAAGATCTTTCTGACAAGATTGAAATTCTTTTTATGTCCAGAGTTTATAAAGGGACTCAGTAAGTGTCTCTGTGGTTTCTAGTCTTCCTCTTGCTCACATAATTGACCCTAAAGAAGAGAAAAACATAAAGCAGAGATTGTTGAAAAGTACTACCTTTACAGAGAGAGGATTTTAGGAAGCATTTTATTTCTCATCTTTATTTTGGGAGAGACATAGGTAGACACAAAAATGGTCAGTCAATTATTGTAAAGAAAACAGCTTTATTTGAGAAAGGTAAAACTTTGGGGGTTTTCTCATTATGGAGTACACTGATACATAATTTGTTTCTTTGAAATGTGCAGCTGGCATCATAATTCTAATAAAGTGCTTTTTAAAAAATATTTCATTGCTTTGTATTTATTGACCTGATATAATACAACACAGTATTTATTGTGCTGAGGTTTTTTTGATACACTGCATGAGCATCTTCACAATGCAGGTATATGAGTGATTTCTTGCAAATAGTGGATGTGTTCATCAGCTGTTTATGACCTCAGCTTGCTTTATTTTTAACAGGCATATAACTGTTTGGAGACAGTGCACATAGACAAACACAAACACAAATATAGAAAATATTTTAAATATGCATTTTCCACTCTCTCTCTGCCTACATTAGCCTCTAGCCTGGAGGCACTTGGAAGGATATCACTAGGGCCAACAAAAAGTGTTCAACAAATCTAAAAATACTTTAATTATTGCTCAGCTGAATTTCAGCTCAATTTCATGTGTTTATGAAAGACAGGTCCTGCCTGAATCACCCGATTTCCTTCTAATACAGGGTGACCCACTTAGTGTATAAAGGGTGTTGTCTCCCTAGATTTAAGCAAAAGCTTCGACACCGTTTTCCACAGCATTCATGGCCTGGATGGTTTCACTGTCCCCTGCATAAAAATCTGCCTGGCTGGCCAGGCCCAGAGAATGGTGGTGAATGAAGTTACATCCAGTTGGCAGCCAGGCACTAGTGGGGTTCCCCAGGGTTCAATAGTGGGGCCAGATGTGTTTCATATCTTTATCAATGGTCAGGAGGAGGGGATTAAGTACATCCTTGGGCAGCTTGCAGAGAACATCAAGTTGGGCAGGTGTGTTGACCTGGTGGGTAGGAAAGCTCTACAGAGCAATCTGGAAAGGCTGGATCAATGGGATGAGGCCAACTGGATGAGGTTTGACAAGGCACTTAGATTATAATAACTCCATGCCGTGCTTCAGACTTGAGGAAGAATGGCTGGAAAATCTGCCTGGCAGAAAAGGACCACTGAGTGCTGGTCAATAGCCAGCTGAATATGAGCCAGCAACTGGCCAGGTGGCCAAGAAAGCCAATGGCATCCTGGATTGTATCAGAAATAATGTGTCTTAACGGGACTAAGGATGTGATACTCACCCCAGATTTAGCACAGGTGTTAGGAGTCCTGATTTAGGATCCTACTGAACTCATCAATTTTTACTGAATGAGTGGTTCTGATTTCTCAAAGAATTACCATCGAAGGTATTAGCAAAAGTGGTTTTAGTAGGAATTTATGAAAGGGTGATTTAAGGTATAACAGCAAGATTCACTATCAGTTACTATGTGAAAGAAACATCGAAAGGAATGTTGAGTTAGAATTCAGGTAGAATCATTAACAGAGATCAGACACCAGAGATGCAAAAGACAATCTGAGTCCCAAGATTTTGAAAGGATCCTCTTGCTTTTTAAACTCCTTTTCAGAGAGGAGTCTAGGAATGGCTAGATCCAGACTTAGTCCCAGACTTGGTCAATAACTTATGTCTACAGGATTATAAGTGTAAAGTTTGTAATAATTAATAATGAATGCCTACATAGTTAGTAATGTTTCTATTAATTGAGCATGCCATAAGTCATTTACTGGATCAGTTTTAAATAACGGGTCTCTCCACCTAGATTAAGGAAGGATCTCTTGCTCTCAGGTATAGTATCTCAGACCTTGAGGTTTCCCTGGCCAAAGGTAGAGTTGTCTGGTATTCATTACGGAGAGAATTCAAACTGAGTTCATCCAAAGATCTATCATTGGAAAAAAGTCTGTGTCTTGAGAAGCAACCTTTAGAGACATCCAAGCTCAATGGGAGATCACTGCCATGCAGCCAGGCTGTTCAGGAGGGAGAGAACAAGAAAGACTAACTTGGACTGTCACATTTATGGATAAGGTAGTTGGTTTGTAGTCACATTGCATGCAGTTAGGGAGGTATGTATGAGATTCCTTGTACCCACAACTTTCTTGGTTCTATGATAAATGAGTCATGGAAAAGGGACCTGCTATTCATGTGCTAATCCCATGACTTATGTTCCAAATGCACACACTCACTTTGTCTCACTGCTCCTCTGAGGCTTGCTAGAGGAGTTTTTTGGCCATGCAATAGCTCAAGCCTTCACATCTTTTTGGAGAATATACTAAACCCAGCTTTGTTAAAGTGGCAAAGCAACTATCACATATTATGAGGTGGAACATCAAACTCACTGCAAGAAAGGCATTGAGGTGTTGGAAGCTGCCCTTCATGGTGAAGGGTCATGGTGAAAAGCACGTATCTTACAAGGAGTGGCTGAGCGTGCTGGGGTTGCTTAGCCTGAAGAAAAGGAGGCTCAGGGAGGACCTTACTTTCTACAACAACCTGAAAGGAGTTTATACCAAACTAGTAGTTGATCTTCTTTCAAGTAGCAAGGGATAGGACAAATGGAAAAGGTCTCAAGTTGCACCAGGGAAGGTTTAGACTGGATATTAGGAAGTATTTCTTTACCTGTTAGTGGTGGACTGGTCCATGTTAGGTTAGCAGATGGAATTGATGATCTTAAAGGTCTTTTCCAACCTTACAGATTTTATGATTCATGAGCTATTGGTTATGCATGAGCTAGATCCTCATAGGTATTTAGGTTCCTAAAGTCAGTGAAATAGTTCTTTCCCTTTGATTCATAAAAATGCTGAGTACTAAAGCACAATTTAGATAAAATATAAGTGTCTATATTCAGGAAAATCTGTCCAAGAGCAGTCCTAAAATTTAGCAAAACTCTCAGAATACAGAGACTTAAACCTCTAAATATCACATTTTGTCTGTCATAAAGTCATGGAGCATTGAAGATCAATGGATATCCTGCCTGTTGAAGTCTTTGAGAATGCTGACTTTCTGACTCCAAGAATAATAAATAAGTCAGATCTTTTCTCTGTTCTTGCTGTTGAGCTACCTGCCTAGAAGGTGATAAGTAAAATAAAAGTTGCTTGTGTTTTTCTCCCAGAAATTTTTATATATTTTATGAGAGAAAAATATTGAACATTAGCCGTTCAATTAGAAATATTTTTTTTTTCTCATGCCATAACTTAGGTTTTCCATCACATTTTTTCTAGGTACACACAGCCAGAACCTTACAGATAATGAAAACAGACAAGAAAAATAAATATTCCTTTATACTTGCTAACTTCTGTATGTATTACAGAGCATATCCTGAATCTTGAAATGGTGGTGCCACCATTTTCAACATTACTGGAAAACCCTGATGGCATCTGGGATATGTACCATGTTATTTGACATCGAAATCAAGGTACAGGAAGCTGATATACATCTAAAGTGTCTCCCCAGTATGAAGTCAAACTGTAGTAAGGAAGTATACTTGGTGGCAGCATGCCTAGATTGTCTACAAGAAATAGCCCATGTTAAATGGAAAATTGAAACAGGGAAAATTTGGCCTAGAGGTGTAAGGAAAGTTAATTAAAACACCATCTTAACTGCTGATCCAAGATTTGATGGAATTATCATAGAATTATAGAATGGCCTGGGTTGNCCATAACTTAGGTTTTCCATCACATTTTTTCTAGGTACACACAGCCAGAACCTTACAGATAATGAAAACAGACAAGAAAAGTAAATATTCCTTTATACTTGCTAACTTCTGTATGTATTACAGAGCATATCCTGAATCTTGAAATGGTGGTGCCACCATTTTCAACATTACTGGAAAACCCTGATGGCATCTGGGATATGTACCATGTTATTTGACATCGAAATCAAGGTACAGGAAGCTGATATACATCTAAAGTGTCTCCCCAGTATGAAGTCAAACTGTAGTAAGGAAGTATACTTGGTGGCAGCATGCCTAGATTGTCTACAAGAAATAGCCCATGTTAAATGGAAAATTGAAACAGGGAAAATTTGGCCTAGAGGTGTAAGGAAAGTTAATTAAAACACCATCTTAACTGCTGATCCAAGATTTGATGGAATTATCATAGAATTATAGAATGGCCTGGGTTGGAAAGGCCCTTAAAGATCATCTAATTGCACCCAACCCCACCGTGGGTAGGCATACCTTCCACTAGACCAGGTTTCCCAGAGCCCCATCCAACCTGAACTGAAACACTTGTGGATGCCTCAGGGATGGGACATCCACAGCTTCTCTGAGGAACCTGTGCCAATGCCTCATCACATTCATAGCAAAAAACTTTCTCCTAAAATCCAATCTAACCTATTCTCTTTCAGCTTGAAGCTACCGTCCCTTGTCCTGTCACTACATGCCCTTGTAACAGTCTATTTCCATCTTTCTCTTATGCTCCCTGCATGTGCTGGAAGGTCACAGTCTTTTCTTTACCAGGCTGAAATAAAAATAATTCCCTGAAAGCTTCCTCATTGGAGAGATGCTCCATCTTTCTAATCAACCTGGTGGCCGTCCTGTGGACTTGTTCCAATAGATCAATGTCCTTCCTTTGATGTATGCCAGAGCTGAATGTGATACTGTAGGGAGAGTCTCACCAGAGCAGAGGAGAGGGGCTGAATCCCCTCCTCACCCTGCTGGCCATGCTGCTTTTGATGCAGCCCAGAATATCTTTGGTTTTCTGGGCTGCAAGTGCACATTGCTGGGTAATGTCCAACCCCTTATCCACCCCAAGTCCTCAACAGATCTGGTCTCAATCTGTTCATCACCAGCCCATGTTGATACTGGGTATCTGCCGATCTAGGTGCAGCACCTTGCACTTGGCCTTGTTGAGCATTATGAGATTCCTATGGGCCCACTTGGCTTGCCCAGTTCCCTCTGGATGGCATCTTGTCCTTCAGGTTTGGTGACTTAAACACTCATCTTGGTGTCATCTGCAAATTTGGTGAGGATGCACTCAAGTCCCTCTGTCTACAGAAGTATTAAATAACACCAGCAGCTACACAGACCCCTGAGGGACATCACTGATCTCTGACAGGACTCTGAGCTGTTGACCACTACCCTCTGGGTGTGACTGTCCTATCACTTGCTTATGCATCTAAACACTCTGCAAATCCATCTCTAATTTAGAGGGAAAGATTTTGTGGGGAAAATGCCAAAGAATTTCCAGAATTCCAGATAGACAACATGCATAACCCTCCCCTTGTCCACTGATAATCTCCTGATATGTACTGATTGCTTCTGGGACAAGCTTGTAGACTCTGTGTTAATTTTGCTGATGTATTTTTATTTAATATGTGTATTTAATACAAGTACACATTGAATACATGTACACATTGAATACATTTATAAATGGCTTAGAATTTTAATTGATTAATGATGGAAAATACTGAAAAAGTTAAGAAGTGCTCTATAACCACCAGAGATACCTGAAAGACACACACTGATGCCACATTTCAAAAACTCAGGATTCATAGCTGCAGTGTTCATTTTGATGTGAAATGACATAGCAGAAGAGAAACAGTCCAAAGAAGGGAAATGAGAATTTTCACATGTTTAGAAAACTTCTACTGGAAGAGAGATCAAAAAGATTAAGTCAATTTAGTTTATCGAAGCAATGAATAAAAGATGGAAGGCTAGAGCGGTATATAATAACAATAATAATAACAACAACAACAACAACAATAATACTCTAGTGAATGACATCCCATTTGTTCATACTTCTGTGTCTCTTTTACATAACCTAATAACTGTTCATACTTACAGAAATTAACACCATTGGAATAATTTTACTGGTGCTTTACAAATATTCTTAGTGCATGCTAAGCTATTGATTTCACATTTCCGGTTGGTTTCATTATTTTTCCTGAGAGGAAAATTTGGATTTAAATGAAAATATATCTTTATGTTAATTTAATTTAATTTTTTTATCACCAGCAAGTATCTGCAATGAAACTTTAAACTTTGCATTTTGTGAACAAGAAATATTCAAAGCTTTTATTTGTAACAAAAAGTTAATCTCATTATATTCCTAAATAGATGAAGCAGTGGTGAAGAAAACTGCAAAGCAAATATGAAATTTAATAATAGCTCTCCAACAGCTTGCCCTCAGATTGTTAGGAATTCATTAAACAATGGTTGAGCAGAACAGACAATTAAATTATTCTCATATGAAGTATATATCCATATTATAAATATTGCATATGACAGTACACATTTCTGAAGGGAAGTAGTGCACAAATTGCATTTGAGAGTATCACCAAGAGGCTTGATTTCCTGCTCTAGATAGATCCTTTGTTTCACAGACAAAATAATAATAGTAGTAATACTAGTAATAATTGCAGCAAGAATTAGGATGCTGATGTATAAACAAAGTTAATATGCAGAATCATAATAATACAATATAACCTTCTGTAGAAGAAGAAGCTGTAGATGGAAGTTTATGCAGATATTTCAGATACATATTATCTGTACACTTATAAAAGAGTAAAGGAGGGACTGGGAAAATGTTCAGGCAACATTAAGAAAAGAAGTCAACGAGGTTAAAGGTAAACCAAAACAAACATAAGTAGAATTTACGATGCTGCATATTGTGTTGTGATGTGTAATGAACATAAAATGATGTGAGAAGTCTCTCTCATACTGAAATTCTATATTGTTGATATGTTTCACTAATTTTGAACTAGACTGATGGCACTAATGGAAAAAGAATCCGAGAAAATAAAATTTCTGCTTTATTGAACTTCTACATGTATAGACCAAATATTTAGATGACATCAACTAAGCCATTGAAAGTCACTGGTGAATATTAAACAGCTTATCTAAAATTTGTTTTAAGAGTATTTTGGAAAATGGAATACAAACAACACTTTATGTAGTGATTGAAGCTAAAAATAAAACCTATTACAGTTGAAGATTATAATCATTAAATTATTGATCTACAGCTGGGGTCAAGCTGACCAAGAGTAATATAAATACTGCATTCAGTAGTATTTGGACCTAATATGGACCTAAATCTATGCTTTCAGAGGAAAGGCTATGTGCAAATCTCTATAGCTGAGTCTATTGTGCAGATTTGTTCCTATTGTATCCAGATACCAAAAGCTGATGAACACAGAGAGCAAACTAGTAATCTAAACTCTTAAATTTGGCTTTTCTGGTTCTAATTCACAACATAAATGGAGTGACTATCTGACAACTTGATGAGATATTATTCATAAAAGGGTTTTGATCTCTTAAAAAGGCAGAGATTGGATCCAGCCTATGGAATCTATTACTCCATGGCATCAGGTTTATTTTGTATAGAGGAAGCAAGAGGAATAATCAGGACAGTGACTGAAGACCCATGCTTGTATGTTTCCTACCATGGTGCACACTTCAAGAACTGCCTCAGTATCTTCTCTTGATGTCTCCTTCTGCATATCTGCTGCTCTTGTGCTCTTATGCCAGTGCTCTGGATATTCAGCTGTGTGTAGCCACAGTAAAATGCCTAAGCATGTTTTCCCAGCAGCCCTCATGGAATCACAGTCTGACGGAAGTTCTAAGGAGTGACAGATTTGCAACTTCCAACTTAGATGTTGAAATGCAGATTAGGTTCAAAATTTCAATGTCTTTCCTCTTTCTTTTATAAATCTAAAACATACCAGGCTGTCTCTTGTTATAGTATGAATAACATTATTTCCCCTAGCCTTGACAAATGCAATATTGCCTCATTGATACTCATTTATAACAATTATTTTCCTGGCTTGTCACTTGATCATGCCATGACCCTCACACACCTTTTCTGGTGTCTCCCTGTTTGGCTGAGTTAAACTAGTTTCCTATGCTTCCCTTATTTCATTATTATTTTTTGCATTTCTCTACCCTGTGTATTGCCTTTAATTTAAAATCAGAAAAGGCAATAAGACTTTGTCTGTCTATTGGCATATTCTGTCCACCTCCATTACGTGGTTATTATATTTTCAGAAAAGCACATTAACAAGTCAGGTTGCAGAGCTATGGCAGTGTATGACTAAAGTAACAGTAACACCCAAGAACCTTTTGGCTTTTTTAGGTTGTGTTTTTAAAAGTTTAACTGTTCTGAAATGTTTTTATCTAGGCAGACTTCATTTAAAACAGGATGATGATGTGCTTGTTCTGATAATTGAGGTAAGTTGGCATCAGGTGCAGAGATATTCATGCCAGCTGTGCAAATGTTGTCTGTACTGGTGATACATTCTCATTAAAGAGGAAAAAAACCAAAATCTGTCTGTGCTCATTAGAGCTAGATGACACTGAGTAGATGCAAGGCTGATTGATGTTTTTAACCTGGTTCAAGCAACTGAGAAATCCTGCCACCACAGCGTCTGGGTGTAGACCAAGTAATGGAAATAAGGTATGGCTTGTGCTCTCCTGTCCTTTCTTTGCATAGTGTCAGAGAGGCAGGCATGTGATTTTCTATTCTGTTCAGGCATAGATTTGCTGAGGGTGGAGGAGGAAAGGGGGTGAAAAGAATCTTAGGCTTATGGATTCGTATTGCTTGGTGTGAAGCTCATGCTCATCCACTGTGTGAGACAGCTGTCAATGTGCAGCCTCCTAGTCTGGTTGAACTTGGAGAAAACTTTCCTTCTTCTCATTTCCAGCATTTGGTCTTAAATAGTGGTTAATAGATTCTTTGTTTATGTATCAGGAGAGGAAAAGAAATGAGAGGAAAAAGCCTTCTTCAGGACAATGAATCAGGAGCCAAGGTACAAAATTCATTCTTGAAAGAAGTCAAAGGAAGAAACATCTTAAATCTTACAGCTCTAGGACAATAATCGGGCCTTCACAACCATCAGTTTGGACTCCTGTCCTGAATTTTCACTAGAAGACAAGGCAGTCTAAGGAAACTAGTCTCTCCAGTATAAGAAGGTCTAAATTAATCATCAGATCTGCACACGCTTCTGAAACTGCTGGAGTGAGTCTTTTGGAAGTATATCCGGGAAAAACATCTCAAACTCTTTGACTCAAAGGATTTTCTCAAAATGCCGTTTAGAGAAACCTGTCATTATTAAAAAAAAAAAAAAAAAAAAAAAAAAAAAAGGGAAAAAAAAAAGAAAAAATATTCAAANAAAAAAAAAAAGCAGGGAAAAAAACAGTGAAAATGATTCCAATATCCAAATTTTGAGAAGTTGTTTTTAGTGTTGTTTTATCACCAAAATAGAAGGATTAAGTGGGATTCTCATTTACATAAAGATATAAAAAAAATATTCTACTGTAAGGTGTGAATAAAGGAAAATTCTTCAAGATTTATGAATCCTTCAGACTTATGGAGGAAAGTTTCAGTTGGTGTACTATATCTGATTTTCAGCTGCTTTTCAATGAAACGTTGTTTTCCCTGCACTCTTTTGACATGAGTATCCAGAACTGTTGAAATCAGCTGCTGTTTAATGGACTGTGATATTTCAGGTTGTTTAGCATAGAGATATAGAAGGTTAAAGCTGACAGAGGAGAGGTAGTACATACTAGAAACATTAATTTCTGTCCAATTAGAAGAAAATAAAGGAAGAAAGTGATCAGGTGAATGTGGAACTGCAACTCCCCAAGTCCCAAAATACGGAAACTAGGATACTTGGTGGAAGCAATAGGAGACCAGATAAAAACATAAGAGAAGGAACATTTTTGCATAGTGGTCAGTAAATTCCTGGAACATTTTCCTACGGGAGAATTTGCCAGCAGTCAGAATCAACCAGTACAAGGAGGGATAGATAGCAGATCCATAAAGGGATGCAAAAGGGACTAGGGAAGGGATTTTCACTCTCAAATCCCAAGTACAATATTTGTAGATATAAGAGAAGTATAGCAGAGATGGGCTGCAGAAAGTGAGCAGACTTACATACTTTCTTTGAATAGCTTTTCTCACTGCTATTGTCTGAGACAGAGTACTGAACTAGAGGTACTATTAGTCTGATCCAACAGAAAATTGATTATATTTTTAAGATAGATCTGCATTTTATCCATAAGAGAACTTAACAAAAATTAATCCTTCCTCTCTCTCTCATCTGAAAATATGTTTTCATGGTGACAGGATATCTTGTAAAAATTTGGATTTTGGAATGTTCAGATACACTTTCTGGATATATAAGCAAACACAACAATATTACTAGTTCAAATTTAATTTCTTTAGACAGCTGTGTTCTGATGGATTTAATTTTCTGGATTAGGACAAATCAGACCAGAGAACCTGATATTCTTCTTTTAATGTTATTTAAGGCTAGGCAAGCTTCGGAGGGTATTAATCTTCTGTAAGTCCAGAGGGAAGAGATCACATTTTCCAGGCTACTGGTGGAATTCATCTCTCTGCAGAGGAGATTTTTCATTGCCTACTCACTGAACAGCCTAACAAGAAATGGAGTGGGCTGTAAAGCTATCAATGGATTCTGGAAGTGTGCCTTGCCAAGAAATCACATTTGAGCATCTTATGATCCCTCTGCACAAAAACAAATAGAAAATCCCACTAGAGATTTTGATCAAAAGTAAAGTGGTTTTATACAAAGATATAGGTCTGCAAACTGATCCCTGCTTTATTTTCAGTCTGTGTACTGGACTACCTCTCTTAGCTGACATATGAGAGAAACTTTTCCAACTACTGCAGTCCTTGGGATAGAAAATCCTTAGCAATTTGTCCAGCATTTCAATGTTAATAAAAATGCAGTGCATTCAACTAATGTAACAGAACTGTGAAAGAAAAAGCATGTACTGCTGTTGCTAATGAAAAAGACTACTGGCTTCCTACATAGAGAGCATGTATTTAATCTCATTCTGACTGTAGTTTCTGAAATTGCTCTTGCCATTCTTAATTTTATAGCATGCCATGCTTGTGCTCAGATTCAAGATGGAACAAGTTAAGAGACTTCAACTAGTGTTCATAGTTCTTTTGAGTGAAAATAACTCATTATTTGAACTGTGTAATGCCTCTGATTTATGATGCCATTATTTATATGGTGGTGTATGTCACCACTGCTGTGATTGCCACAAGTCACAGCTATTATAGCAGGAATCTCTTGCTGCTAACCAAGCTGAAGTAGAAGATGGGGTAGGAATTAACTGGAATGTTAAACCCTCGTGCAAAGAGTCCTTGAACAGATATTGTAGTGGATATACCTTTAAATTTTTGCAACCATAATTTAAATTGCATGTTATAGGAAATATTGTAGCAGGAACAACTGTAGCAGGAGCTACCTGGACTGGGAGGATGAGACTAACAGGAAGCAATGCAAGAGGGGCAGTGATCTGAGCTAGTTTTGGTGCCCAATAAAGCTACACAACACAGAAATGTTGTCTCTGGAGTGGCCACCACAACAGATGGAGACCAATGTCATGGACTAAAAAAATTCAATGGAAATTTGTATGAGTATTACATTTTAAGTTCATTTTATGGACATTTCACAGGAGTGGTCGATAAACTATGGGAATGACACTTGTGTTGTGTATGTAAAAGGATAGGGTGGGACAGTGGTTCTTAGTATCCCTATATATATATATATATATATAGGGATGTTTTATAGTGTGGGATGTGAACATGATATAAATGGTGTGGAAAAAAGGGTAATTATTGCAGTGGTTTTGGTTAGGATAGAGTTTAGTTTCTTCATAGTAGCTTGTATGGTGCTGAGTTTTGGATCCGTGATGAAAAGTGCTGATAAAAGAGAGATGTTTCAATTATTTCTGAGAAGTGGTGACACAGATTCAAGGTCTTCTCACCCTCTTACACTGCCCCACCAGTGAGTAGGCTGTGAATGCACAAGTTTTTAGGGGACACAGCCAGGACATCTGCCCCCAGCTGAACAAAGGGATATGCCAGACACCATGACGTCACACTCATCAATTAAATTTGTGTGGAGAGAGGTTGGATGTGGCATATATTGCCAGGGGACAGGCTAGGTATTGGTCTGTTGGTGCTGAGCACCTTTCTCTTACATAACATTTTGTTTCTGTTCCCATTGGTTGGTTTTGTTCTGTTTAATTTTTTTTTCATGTTTCTTTTTTTGTTTTGTTTAGTTTTGGTGGGGGTTTNTGGGGTTTTTTTTTTTTTGTTTTTTTTTTTTTTTTTTTTTTTTTTTTGGTTTGAAGGTTATTAAACTGTCTTTATATCAACCCATTACTTCTCTTACTTTTACCCTCCTGATTCCCCCCTCTAAGGGAGAATGAGAGAGAGACTGTGTGCTGCTTAGTTACCTACTGAGGTTAGACTGTGTCAACTGAACATGCAGAATCCAGGTCACTTAAAGACTTCATTGACCTGAACACTAGATTATGAAAACTTTATTATCTTAGAATATATTTATTTCTTTTCCTCAGAGGTGTCTCATTTTTTGTTACGACTCTTTACATTGTTAAATCAACCTAGAATACATGCTAATACATGCTACAGAGCTCCCAGTGAGGGTGATCAAAGTAACCTTACTGTGAGGAAGAATTAACCTCATACAAGTTTCAGTGTCACAGAAACAGCAGGGCCAATCAAATGCATAGGACTGTGCACTTTATTCCCTGTGAAACTCTTTTAAATAAAACCTGCAAACTCCTCCTGAGACTAAATCTATGCCTGTTGTCCAACTGATGGATAAACTCCTTCCAGATAAATAAGTAGTTGAGTTTAGAGGATATGAGTCTCCAATTGTCTTTGCTTTCCTTTGTTTTTGAATGTTGATATACTGGCAAATAAAGAAATAGGCAATTCCATTCCCACTTTGAAATCCCATGAACACAAAATTATTAATTTATTTGGAATAGCTCTTCTTGGATATTGCTAGATGCAGCTACAGCTTGGAAAGAGGTTCCTGATAGCATACAGAAGAATGTTTGTACTATCTTGAGGATATCCATCATGGAAGGAAATAGGACAGAATATCCCTTTATTGAAAATATGGTTTTTTTTATAAAAAAACTTTATGGTATGAAAGTATAGTCTAAATATTTTAAAGAATTGATAGGAAACATTTACAGAAAAGTAAAACTTTTACAAAGAAGGAAAAAAAATCTTGCGAAATAGAGCAGATAAGAGCAGAGTTTACTTCTTGAGAACCCACACCCCTGCAAACAGCAATATTATGCAGGATTCTATATTTGAATGTATCACCCACAGCTCTTTCTTCTTGTCTAATTCAGTGGCACTGTTATGTGTTCTAGTTTGTCTCTAGATGGCAATCTGAATGTGGTGAGCTTCTGCAGGTACTGTATCACATCTGCCGGGTCTTTGCTGACTTTTTGGATAAGCTATTTCATAGGGCCCTGCGTGCCTTTGTTTAGGTAACTGACTATCACTTGGAAAGCTACTAAAAATATTTCAAGTCTAGTGTTCTGCCATAAGCCTCATTTCAGTTTCTGTTGCAATTTCAGAAGCCCTAGAGTATCAAAGACATCTGCAGAGGTCTGACAGATATGACACAGGAGCTATTGGAGATTCATGCCCCTCTAAAGTACCCATTAGAGGTAGACAGGGTGTTTGAAATTGTATAGACATCTGGGTTTAGGCAATAGAATAAACCCTTTAAATCTAGATGTCTTAATCTCAGATTGGATTTCACCCAAATAGCCTGTGTTTTGAAATTTAATTAAGTAAACTGATTTGCAAAAGTTACTGAGAAACCAACATCACTTAGTTAAGTCAGAGTTGCATTCAGGGGAGGGGGAGAAAGATGTGAGAAGTGACTAGATATATGAAGAGAAGAAAAGAAAAGGATGCCTATCCAGTTTTCTCTCCATCACTAATAAATAAATAAATAAATAAATAATAGATGTATCTTGAAATGCAATAAACATGTTTTTTAGAAATTGCAATTAGGGGAAGAGAATTCTCAGATTGCATGAATATTCACAGTTGTAGATTATTCTGCTTTACCCATGTTTGCATCTCTTAACCTACTTGCATATCTTCAGGCAATCAAATGTGGCAGGTGGGATCACACACACAAGCAAATTTCAAAGTCACAAGCATTTTCACAAACTGATTGGCACACAGAAGGATTTCTTACAGAATTGCTTCCATGCTCATCCAAATACAAACAATCATGTGCAATTTTATCTGACCTATGCTAGGGAATGAATTTTAAACATGAATACTGATCCACGCAGTAAAAGATTCTATCTAAAAACAATAATCCTAACAGCAGAAATCAAGTCCCATGTAAATATTGCCAATCTGCTCACAGGTACTGCATGCGGAAAACAGGCTACATTGAGTTTATGTATTTGTTTCAAAATAGACACTATTCTGTGCTAGTAAAACATAGAGCTAAGAAGTACTATGCAGTGACAGTAGTTCAAACAAGTTTTGGTGTACATAAAGAGTCCACTGGCAGAGTGAAGACATATGAAGTCTGTGCTTCCAAAAGCTGTGTCTGTTGAGGCACAGTAACAGTGTATGCTGCATGTCACACAAAACCAGCACCATTCCTGTACTGTACAGACACCCTAAACTCACCTTGTGATATCTGTCCAGCTTTATTTGACTCTGGGTGCTGAATGGGTCACTTGACATTGTGTTTTTTCCTTGCTGGGGCTGTGCAGTGGCACAAAGCTATGGTCAGCCATGCAGCATCATCCCTCCTCTTTCATGCTCAGTCTTTACCTATGTGTTGTGCTTTGGTGGCTTTATCACACAGGTTTGCACTGGGACTAGCCATCAGCACTGAGAGGTAGTGATGGAGAAAGCTCTTTCTGCAGCCAGATAGAGAAGTCTACAGATCTCCAGCTCACACACGTGTACACAAGAGAAGCAGCTGTTGGGGGCAAGGAACATGAGTGATATTCTTTTTTGGGAGCCATGGTGAAAGGTTCTTGGGGAGACCAAGCACCATGCTGCCAGGTGGATAGCATCTGTTGGAGGAGTCTTAAGGGGAGAGGGTCTTAGGAAGATACATAGAAGATAGGTTCTTGGGAAACCAGGCTTTGGGGGAAAACCATAGGCAGGATTTTGGGGCAGACACATGGGGGACCAAAAACTTCCTCACTTGGGAAGGCACTTTTGGCAAGACACACAGTAATTGTTCTGAAAGGTGCTTTTGGAGATATACAGATGACATGGCTTCAGGGGTAGAAATGGCTTCAGAAAAACTGCATGAATATATGAGAAACTGCAGGAATACCCAATAGAGAACCCTGAGGGAGATCCAAAGAGATGGGAGCAGCGACCACCAAAGTGGCTTCCATGGATCCTCATGGCTATTAATTTTAGGATTGTGCACTGCACAGCTGGGTCTGCAGAGCTGACCTACTCAGCTTTCCTCACAGACATTGCCATTTCCCTGTCTGCAAGACATGGAGGCTATGTACTACTTAAAATGATCTGAATATCTATGAATAAACTGTTTTGATATCCAAATCCATTTAATTTCCATGTTAACAATCTTGTTACAGTAATAACAGTTGTGCAGTTCTAATAATTCCACAAGGCTTTAAAGTCACATTAGCTGGCATCAGTGCTCACCAACAACTATGGAACCTGCATAATTATTATTTTTTATTTAGAAAACATGACCTGGCTCTTATAATTACAGATCAGTTCTCCTAACCAAACTATTTAAAGGCTATTAAACTACAGATTTTATTTTCTTACTAAGATTTCATTATTACATGCTGCATATTCTAGGACCTGTCACACTTAACCTTGTTTAATTACACCTCATAGTTACAAGGTTAAAAAGGTAGGTTAAAGGGTATTTTTGGTTGTATGTGATCTTTTAAGTAAAAACTTACCAGAGACAGTCTCAGGTTTTCAGATGACCTTTATATGTTTTTGTATCCTTTTTCTTCTCATCAGTATTGTTTCTTGTCTTTAACCTTCAGATTGTAAAGTGCTTTGATTGCATCTTCATAAAACTACTTCTACCCACCTTTCTCTTATAGCACTTCTGTTGCTTACTAAATCCTTTTTTTAAACTAATTTTTTTCTTTTTTCAATATGCTGAAGAAACAAGAAAGCCCTTTGCTTCTTTTGAATGACTACACTTTTGTTTATAGGGATACTTTGGAAGATGATTTCTTCACCACAGAAGGACAAAATAAAACAGCTGTATTTTCAAGATCATCTGCAAACCTGTTTCAAACATACCAAATGAGCTCCTTACCTTGTTGTTGGGTTATGTTAGTGGAATTGAATGTGACTTCTATGTTTTCATCTTCCTGTCATGATTTTTCAAGTGTAAGCTAATTATTTTACACAGCACTATTTGATTACTCTATTTTCTAAGTTCATTGACAGGAACAAGAGAGTGAAAAGATGCAGATTTTAAGGGGGCTGCTCTATATGCACAATAAGATTTGCAAAGCATCCAGTTCAGCACCAAAGTGCCGTTTCAACAAAAGTATTGTGGGATTTCACCCAAAGGATGAGATACAGTGCCCGAGGCATTAGTTTAATGCCATATCTGTGTATCTATATTTATGAGCCATCTCATATATTTATGAATATATATTTATGAATACCTTCAGATGTCTATCATTTCCATCAAGCTTAGTCAATACAAGGGACAAGGAGCAATACAGGTAGCATGCAGTCACTTGAGTTCTAGCCTGCCATGATGCCAAATGGAGCAGGAGCAATTATTAAAAAAAAGAAGATGGTGTTTCAAGTCTCACATTTTGCAGAATACCCTTATGATTCGAGCTTTTTTCCTCAGAAGTTGGAAGGACATAATTCTAGATCTGATTCTAACTGTGTGTCCTGCACAGAAATTTTTAGAGTAGGTATTGTGTTTTCATTTTTGAAATATTATGCAATGAGGAAGACAAAACTTTATGGTGCCACTTGGAGAGCACAGATCATGGAGGCTGCATAAAAGCAAGAAGAAAGACACTTTTGCCTCACCAGATGAAAAAGATCTCAACTAGCTGATCTGCCCTAGGGTCTGCCCTATGAACTGTATTTCATCATTTGGATAAGCTACAGTTTTCTCCAGTGGAGTTTCTCTGGGGGTGAATGATCAAGGATGTAGAACACACATATTGAATGTGGATTGAAAGAAAGAAAAGGTATAAGAAAAATAAAGAGAAACCAAAACGTTACAAAGAAAAAATTGCCATTATTATGCACAATGGATAAGTAATGCATAGATAAAACCCCAAATCATTACAGCTTCTATCACTGGGTTTATTAAGAGCTTAGATATATGTCTTACTTCTCAATTTGAAGCTTTAATTATAAGACTGCAATGATGCTAAAATCAGTCATTGACCGCTGTGGTTATTTCATGTCCATTAGGACTTGCCTTTGTTCTTGATGAAATAATGATCATTCAGTATATTTCCATCCATCATTATTTGATTAATGAAGAAATGCCAGTTTTCTTTTAGCTAACAATGTCAGTTTGTCAATGTCTCAAAGTAGTTTAACTTATGAAAAGCAAAATCAGTCCTTATCGAGTACCAGAACACCATAAAGTGTCATAATGCTGAAAAAAGGCTCATAAGGAAAGATACTGAACAGAGTCAGTTTAAGAATACTTATCAAGAGCATCACATATTTCTAGTTAGAGTGACATACATTTTAATCTAAGGGACTGAAGTTTATATATGCAATTAAGTATGGCTTCTGACAAAACTGTTATTACTATTACAAATTACTAGCTAATAGCTTCAGGATTAAATCATTGACAGTTAATGATATCTATGACATATTTTCATAACTTCTGTAACTGCTGCTCCAGAGGAGTTTGTTGCCATTATAAATCTTAAAAGCAAGCCTTACTTTTCAAGTCTGCTTTTCCTTTACAGCTAAATATTATGCAAAGGAGTGGACACAGCTCAGCAGGGTCATTTAGTTTTATAGAGCTGCTTGGAGAGAAGGAGTATTTTATCTGTTAGAGTATAATATACTGTTATGCTTTATCACATACTAAAGTAAAAATGACATGAATGTGGAACTAAAGCAGGGTTAGCATGGGCAATAGAACCGGGGAAACCAGATTCTTCCAAAAGGTTGTATCTGTCTGAGTATCTGGAGCTAGAAATTGCTGATCATACCTGTGCACCCTTGGTTTTATGAATTTGGAACAAATTAGGACAACATTGTTGGTATCTCCATTTTCTCATTAGTTATTTACAGAGTTGTCTAGGGCGGTTAATGTATTTTCAATGTGCTTGTTTTACAGATATTTACACAAAGGTAAAAGAACATAAGCATAAAACTACATGTTGGAGACAAGGTGTTGTTATTAGTGACAGAAATACATCTAATCAGCTATTTACGTGTGAAATGACTGTGCTTCTTTGGCAGTCTTCTTGAGGCAAAGCCACTGACTTTTGGTAGTACAATTGGACACATCAGACCATTGCAGAATACTTCTGAAGGTGACTCTCTTAATTGGTGGCTTAAGTAATGAACTATGAAAATTAATTACCTTTGAAATGCAGGTATAAAACAATGGTTTTTTCATAGTAATATTTTGTCATCTACCATTCACTTCTAGGTGATGGACAGACATAAATTATTAATACCCAGTTTAGTCATTCTGTAAAACACATGAACAATAGAAAAGTAATTTGCAACATAGTGCAGTAGTTTATCAAAACATATTTAAAAACCATAATACCATAAATTGTCCAGTGATGGTCAAATAATCTCCATGGAATCACAGAATCACATAATGGTTAAGCTGGAAAGGACCTCTAGATATTATCTAGTGTGTGTGCCCCTCTGCCATTTCAATTAAATATGTTGTAGTTTCAACAGCTTGCAGTAAAATACATGGTAGACTATATCCTCAAAGCAAATTTAAACAACTTAAGTCCTATTTCTTAGAATTTATCTTCTCCACCTCTGAATAGAGAAGAAGAAATGCATTTTTTAATAAATTGATTTTGTCTGGGATGAAGAACTGGACTGTTTGAAGATTACAGAAGCCCAGATATATTGAACAACCTTTTCAGCCTAATCTTTAAAATTGGATACAGTGGAACTAATATACGATATATACAATGGAATAATTTAACTTTCCTTGATTGTATCTTTCTGATTTTCATTAATAAACCCTTTGGTTTTGATCTGGTAGACTAGGCGATCAAATGGGAAGTTCACATTATTTCATCTTTCTTATCAGGCTATTAATCCTCCTGAATTTCGGACTGGTTTGGGTGGTTACTGTTGTTTTGCTCTTTTGTTTTTATCTACCTTTTGGAAGACAATTACGTTATCACTGACAAAGCATATCTGTCTCATTTACACACCCAGCTGACTCAGTAAAACACCTCCTACTGATTTCAGCAACAAAGGTTCTGAACCTTAGAGCTAAAGTTCATTCCATTTAAATTTAGTTGCTGAAAATATATACTCTAGGACTGCAAATCCAGGCATTTAAGAGATCATTGCCAAAGCTTAAATTGGTCCAGATCACCTTCCTTTCTGAAGTTAATGGAGAGAACAGTGCATTCCAAGAGAGTGATTTACTTCATCCCAAAATACTTGCCTGACACTGATCAGGAAGAAATATCACTCTCCCACTTGGTCTGATTCTGGATAGGACAGTGGGTAGAGATCTTCCAGAGGACAGGTCACAGCTCTGACAGGCTTAATCATACTCTAGGCAATTTTTTCCTCTCTTTCTGTCTTTATTGACTAGAGAAGAAACCCCAAACACTTATACTCCTAGCATAAGTGCTTCAGCCTTCCACTAGATGTTCTGGGAATTTCCGTTTTGCACCTTCTTTCAAGGTATTATTTGCATACAATTACCTGAATCTTTCCATGTAGTTTCTGATTCTGTTTTTTTTTTTTTTTTTTTTTTTTGGTTTGTTTGTTTTTTTTTTTTTTTTTTTTTGTTTTTTTTTTTTTTTTTTTTTTTTTTTTTGGCTTTTTTTTTTCCCTCACTGTCTTACTGTTTCTGGTGTGTGGGTTGAATTGACATACATTTTTTTCACAGAAAGTTCAGTACAGACTGTGCATATCACAGTTTTCATTTTATGAAAACAGTTTTATGCTAATGAAACAAACAAATAACCAAAAAAGCTCTAATAAATAAAGGTCAGATTTTCACAAAAGTTTTCTAGTGGTGTGGGTCATTGGAAGCTTGACCTATTATTTTTTAAAGGATTCTTATTTTCCACATGATTTTTTGAAAATTTTACTCTTTTACTCTACTTCCCAAACCAAATACATTCATCTGTTAATGTCCCATTTCTGGAATTGGTTACAAGCAGAATTAC
>VXBU01010069.1:244003-286816 GCA_013400315.1 Bombycilla garrulus | reverse complement strand
CTGTACTTGGAATAATTGTGTGCTGTTCAAGAAAATAATGAAATTGTGAGGCCCAGACATATCTGTGATTTGTTAAATTGGGAACATTAGCTTAAAATACAAGCTGTAGAATTTCGACAAGAACACTAGTATTGAGCAATGGATATGATCAATATGTGAATATATGACAATACACCTTAGGGTATGATTTATTACCTTATCAAATAATATTTTAAATAATAACTTTATTAAAAAATACTGAAAACCATGCACTGTAATACTGTTCTGAAATTCTTAAATTACTAAAATTACTAAAAGAAGGACATAATCTTCCAAAAGACAGAATTTTTAAAACAGAGAGTACAGTAAATACAGACCTTCATCTAAACAATTTTGTCCTGGCAAAATCTTAGCAAAACTGCAATCTTGAATTAAGCTTACTGCTAACTATAAAGCTGTGCAGTGGAGATGGTAATGGGGCATGACATAATGGCCAAAAGCACGGAGAATGAGATCTTTGCCAATAAAGCTTTTGCATCCTCAGAAACTTGATCATGTTTGAATTTACTGCCCATAAAGAGAGATTTATTGGGATAGTTCATTCTTTCCCTAGCAACCCAAATGTGTAGAGTCATTAAGCAATACACTAGGTAATGCTGTTTGAAGACTGATGTCGAAACAATTCAAATGTTTCAGTACAACAGGACAGGTTTTCATATCTGCTAAATAAGTATGTGGCAGAAGCAAAGTATGTTGGCTGTTTGGATGGCAGCTGGGGACCACAGGAAAATCTGTTACCATAGGCAAACTCTTAGTGGAAAAACTGGGGAGACACTGCACTGTTTTGATTTCATTCTCTATATGATGATGTCTTGATACTCAAAGCCTATAAAAAAGGCAATTATTGTTTTATAGCTACTGCCATTTTATCAGAAATGTGAAGCTTTTCTTAAAAAAATATTGCAAAAATAAATCCCAAAAACAAAGATAGGAAGAAAGTAAAACAAAAATAATTCCAAATGTGTTAAAAAATCCCTGTGTAGTGCCTGTGTAGGAATACTCTTGATCTTTGGGTTCTGAGAATAAACTTCACTGCTCTTGCTCAGAAAACAGCTACTGAAAATACAATTGTGCTTTCCTGTTGGGACTTGCCTGAAGACTAAAACAGTTGGAAGAGCTCTCTCTAAGAGACATAAACAGTTTGTTTAAAACTCTTCATAAAGGTGGTGTTGTGAAAGACCTAGTATGTTGGCTTTTTAGAGGAAAAAATAAGACAAAAATTATAAAGTCTCCTATCTCTATTAGAAGTCAATAACAGTTTCTTAATGAAGCAAGCAAGTTGTCCAAACAGACATTTTTTTTTTTATTTTTTAGGCATGGTTTATGACAGATTTAGATACTGATGAGATCTCAGAGGCACAGCATAGCCTGAAGACAATCAGATTTGTTATCAGTCTTCATCTAACTAATGAAGGCTTATAGTCCTTTAATACCTGTAGAAAATTAAGTGATTCTTTGCATCTCTTCTTGTATCAAGTCTGTCTAAATGAATAAAGAAAGTTGTGACAAGGATGGCTGAGAGCATAAATGTCTGATATTTTGTATGACTGTCATTATCAAAGTGGATGAACCTTCAACTTATCTTTAGGGCAGCAGCTGACTTTCTGCTTTCCTTGACTTTCTCTCATGTGAGATGAGCAGGATTTATTCACATCTGTGGAAATCCAGCATACGAATGAGAGATATTTCTTGCTGATGGTTAAATCTGCTGAGGAAAACAGAAAAATCAATTGGAAATGCACATCATGTTTGCTCAGGGAAGGCTGCTGTGTTGCACCCATGGCATAGAAAATAAATAGCTCTTTAGCCTGGAGATGTTGATCTTGAAATTTTTGAGCAATTTCTCCCTCAGCATGTATTCATTCCCAATCCCACTCAAGGGCTGGCACCTGTAGCTGTTGCTAAGTGGTGTATCTGCCACATGGTGGAAACATAATATTGATTTTTAGGAAAATCAATTCCCAGTTTTACAAGATCAAAACCAGAAGATAGCAAAAGAGAGACTGGACTTTATTTTATAATGATAATCATTATACTATACAGATTCTTGAAAGAGATGCATGGCTAAGAGACATCATATTGATTTACTGGTAATAAACTCTGCCTGTTATGGTTCTAACTGAGCTGCTTGAATCTCTAGATATAACACTATTGATCACAAGCAGTGAGTATGTTCTTATCTGTAAATAAAGAATTCCATTCTATTTTTCAGGCCTTTCAAATTTGTGAAAATGTGGAAAAGCACAAAAGGATGGCAGATGTCACTGCAACCATTGAAAATAAAGAGAAAAATAGAAAAAACTGAGTTCTCTAAAATCTTATCAAATCTGGAGATGGATCCTTTGGGTAATATTGTTGAAATCACCCTGATAATTTCTGGTGAATTCCAACCCTTAATATAAAATATATTATTAATTTATTATCTTTCCTCAGTTAGTGAATGCAGCCCATCTCACATATTAGATAGTGACTCAAATTATCACAGAATCACAGAACACTTTTGGTTGAAAGGGATCTCTGGAGATCTGCTAGTCCAATCCTTCCGCCAAGGCAGGGTCACTTAGAGTGAGTGACACAGGAACACATGCAGATGGTTTTTGAACCTCTCCAGAGAGGGAGACTCCACAACCTCTCTGGGAGGCCTGTTCCAATGCTCTGCCACCCTCAGTGTTAAGAAGTCATTCCTCATGTTGAGGTGGAATTTCATGTGTTTTAGATTATGTCTATTACTCCTCATACTGCTGCTGGGCATCACTGAAGAGTCTGGCACCACCTTCCTGGCATCTGCCTTTGAGGTATTTTTAGATATTGATGAGATCCCTCTCAGTCTTCTCTGCAAAAATACAGGTCCAGGTCCTGAAGTCTCTCCTCATAAGAGATGCTCCAGACTGCTTGCCATCTTTGTCATTCTCTGCTGGACCCTCTCCAGTAGCTCCTTGTCTTTCTTGACCTGTGGAGACCAGGAATGAGCACAATACTCCAGATGTGGTGTCAGTAGGACTAAGTAGGTGGCAGGGATCAAATCACCTCCCTCGACCTACTGGTCACACTCTTCCCAAACAAGTGAAGTAAGAAAGGCTCTTGCATTTAAAAGAACCTACTATCAAAAAATCCTAAATAATAGGAAATAATAACAACACATACGTTAACCCATCATTATTATATTTACTAGAATACTTTTGGAATAATCATTTTAGCAACATATTTATTACACAATTTAAAATATTGTTTGCGATATTCATAGCAGATAGAAGAAAAGTTACAGCCAGAGTAGCAATGCAACCTTAAAAATTTAGTCAAGTCAGGCAGACTGTTCTCTGAAAATACATTTAACCAAGTTTATGAAGTAGTCTTATATTTTATTAGCATAGTTTAAAACAGTTTTGTCACATATAGAAACAATCTAAACTATTTATCCAAACAATAGACATGCTTATGTACACCAATCTAAGTGCATTTTGCTGTGCCTTTGGTACAATATGGAGATTGACAGCAGTAATATTTTAAAAGTGCTATTCCTTTCCTCTTGAATATCAGTAATATAGTAGCTGACACTATTTTGCAGGCAGAGAATTCTAAGTAGCAGCTTAAAATGTATTGAGACTGAGTAAAAGTTCCTATCTTTACTCAAATACTGGAGAGTAAATAATGCCAAGATTACCAGTATATTTTGCTATTGCTACTCAATTCCTATATGCTTATCCCCAAGCTGATTTCATTTGCAGTTAAAAAAACTTGTAGCTATCCCTGTGAGAATAATGATGTGGGTCAGAGGATTTTGTATGGTCTCTGAGAAATTTCCTGGTCTTGTGTCAGATCCATCAAGTAGTGCTAAATAACTTTTAAAATATCCAGTCCTAATTTGTATTATTCACAAGTTCGACAACCTCTTCATGAAGACAGATAAAATTTCTCAGGTCAGCTAACAGTTTTCAAATTTGTTTACTAGTTTGGCTTTCTGAAACTAAGCATGTAATCACAGAATCATTTAAGTTAGAAAACAACTTTAATGTGATCAAGTGCAGCTGTTAGCCTGGCACTTTCAAATTCACAACTAAACCATGTTCCTAAGTGGTTTATCTACACACCTTTTAAACAATTCAAAGTAGAGTTCACCTAAAGCAGAGAAAATAAAGTAGACTGCAAATATCTTCAGTGATAATTTCTTTCCCATAGTTTTAGACTGCCCAGCACAGCTAGGACCATGACATCCAGCTGCACCATGAGAATATAAATGGGTCTTGCTGATGTGTATGTGTGCCTTTGAAAACGTTAAGAGTCGCAAAGTATTAAGCAACTGAGTGAACATTTTAATCCAGCAGAAAGTTTTCAATACCTTTGATACCCTGTAAACAGGTCTTCTGACAAATCATCATTGCCATGTGACATCAGCAGAAATGCACCAATTTCATTCCCATTCATTTCTCACAGACAGCAATGTGACAGATTCCTGCCCCAAGCCTTGTAAAAATGTATTAGTCCGTATTTCCAAGTCACATGGTTAATTTGCTTTCAGTATCAAACTGTTTTTTGCTGCTCAACTTACTTCTACAGGAATTAAAACTAAGTTAGAACACAGACTTCATGTTTTGGACTCCCATATTAAATAATTCCTTTTCTGTGCATTTACAAGCATCTCTCTAAAGCGCCATTCCTGGAAGTAAGCAATTAATGGTTCCCAAGAAAGATGGGCTTAGCACAGATCTTGGTGAACCTGAGAGAGACCTTTTGGCTCAGAGGACAAAGCTTTTCTTCACACACTATGAAAAATAAATCCACTATTGGCATATGATGCAACGGAGATGCAATTCCATCAAGCAGTACTTAATTCATCTTGCAGCAAAGGTACTTTTCTACAGAATACATATTAAAATTGTCCCTGCAGGATCAGACCCTTCTTGACAAACTGTATAAAAAAACAATATATGACATTATTAATTTGGAATGGTTTCACACAGCAGAAAAAATAAGAAATGTTTTTTTCAACACAATAACTTGAGGGATTGATCCTCCTATGAGTATTGTAAGTATTTAAAGGTAAGAGACTTGAAAGCTCTGGTTAGATGCCTGACCTTGCTGCTCATATGCGGTGGTAAACACTAAATGGGACTTTTCCTGAGTCCCATTTAGTGTTTCCTGAGTATTGAAAGCTCAGCATATGTATTGCTAAATCATTACAACTCTCCCTGATGCAGTAATTTTCTGTGCCAAACATCATCCTCCCAAACTATCTCTAGCAATAGTTGGTGACTTAGTGTGGAGGTGGGACCATTCCTTATTTGCAACAAAGTCACCATGATCTGGAGAATATAGTAAGGCTACATCCTGGACTCAGAGAGGTTCTCCCAGGTTTAATGATGTAGCTGCAGAAACCAGACTACATAAACCTGAATATGTTGCCCAAGTGCTAGGAGAATGGCATCTGAAACAGCCTTGCAGAGATAGCCAAAGTATAAAGCTGAGAGGGCAGAGGTCCAAAATTCCTCCCTTTTGTAGTTTTGATGTTATATGATTCTTACGTACCACCATGTGTTTTGGTGCCAAAGTCCAAAACCACAGACAGAATATCTAAACACACTGAACCAAAATTTCTTCTTTCTGGTTTTTCTTTAGAAGACCTGAAAAAGTGTAAGCTTTTGTATTTGATCAAGTATCATAGGAGAAATAACAGAGTGTTCTGGAAAAAAGGTCTATTTTCTACCTACTCAACAAAACCCTGTCCCTGTATATCTCTAGGATCTGTGCTGAGTTATGGTAGAAAGAGGAACTGCTGCACAATGTTATTGGAGAAATGAGCATGCAGAACTAAAAAGAAAGATTACAATAGGGTGTGTGACTAAATGATGAATATAAAATTGATTCTAAGAATGTGGATTAAAGCTTTAGATACCCTTTTTTTTCTCCAGCTATTACCAGAAAACAAGATTAAAATGACCTTACTTACAAAGTAAGCCTTAAATTCAAAGAAAAAAATAAAAGCAAATATATAAATTAGATTTTGTTGGACTGACAAAAAATCTTCTTAATAATCTGTAATGTGTCAGTGTATTCTTAAATGTTTCTGCTCTAATTCATGTCCTGCTACTTGGTTATACCTTCCTTATATACCCATTGGTTTTGTACAGTGCCTCACACAAAGTTATCCGGAAACATAAAACAGGGCTATTAAATGCTGGATGGTGATGATAATGATAATGCTAATAATAAAAGTATCATTTGATTAATTATATCAGTCTTTATTTGCATGAAACAGGCTTACATTTCCTTCTGCATTTTAATAATACAGTAATGGTTATTGTAATGAAGTCATTAAATCTGAGAGTCAATATTAATGGACTATGAGAAGGATCTTTATGAACTTCATTGGCAGCCTACAAATAGTGGATTAATATAAAACACAGAATGAGTCAATTGGTTGTATAGTTATGAGTAATCAATTTATATTACTAAAAGTGCCTTAAGTTAGAAGCAAACATTTTAAAATACTGGGCTGAATCCTTGTTAGATGTAAATCAATAAAGGGAGGTCAATCTAAACCAGATGCAGTTTTGGAACAGCATTTTAGCAAAGGAAATATTGTTTGTATTGATAAAAATACTGTCAATACTAAATCATCAGGCAGGCCCCAGAATATGAAGATACTGCATTGCTGTAATGTGATTTTAATGGATATCTGTATATTTTAATCAGTTATTACTGTGCACCTATATAATAATTTCATGCAATTTTAATTCTTCTATTTCCTATTTGCATGTTTGTATCTACTTTAAAGAAATATTTCAATTCAGATACCATTTTCAAACTTTTCTCCAGGCTACAAGAGTTAAACACTTTTTTATTTTAAGTTACAACAGAGTTAATTTTGTTGTGCAATTGCCTGTGTTTAATAGTTGTTTGAACAAAAATTATAAAAGCTGTATTAAAACTGGAAAAGCTGACAGTGTGGTAGTTATGCAAATCCTAACAAAAAAAATTGCTAATGCCCATGAAAAGACTGTTATTCAAAATGAATGAAATTTATTGTTAAATTAGCAATTTTTGTTAAAATAAGGGGTGTCATACTTTGTCATAAAGTGGTTGTAATCCCTTTTTGTTATGCCCCTTGGCTGGGATGTCCAGATATTGCACAGTGAGAGTCCTTCTGTAACACAGATGGCCAATAGGGCACTGAACTTCAGCTTTCTTAATGCTGCAAAAATGTCTATTTCCTGGATTATGCTTTTATTAGCGCTCTGTTTTGTGCAATATTGCTGCGCCCCAAGACATGGCAAGGTACCCAGGAGGGCAATATGACAGCCAGATCCCCATGCAAGAGACAGTGACAATCCCATACAGTGAGCCATACAAGTAGGGGTTCAGTTTCTCTGTACTCCCTGAGTTTGCTGGTACCTTGCACCTTTGGTGGACAAGAAGCTTGACATGACCCAGCAACCTGCACTTGCAGCCCAAAAGTCCAACTACATCCTGGGCAGCACCCAAAGCAGTGGGGCCAGCAGGGCAAGGAAGGGGATTCTGTTCTACTCTGCTCTGGAGAGATCCCACCTGGAGTGCTGCATCCAGCTCTGGGGTGTTCAACACAACACATGGACCTTCCAGAGCAGGAGCAGAGGAAACCATGAAGATGACTTTGGAGCACCTCTCCTATAAAGACAGGCTGAGAAGGTTGGAGTTGTTCAGTCTGGGGAAGAGAAGGATCAGGGGAGACCTTAGAGCACCCTTCCAGTGCCTAAAAGGGGGCCAAAAAAGAGCTGGGGAAGGACTTTGACAAGGACACAAAATGACAGAACAAGGGGGAATAGCTTTAAAATAAATCAGGGTAGATTAATACTAGCTATTCTTTCCTGTGAGAGTGGTGAAACACTGGCACGAGTTGCCCCGAAAAGGTTGTGTATGCCCCGTGCCTGAAAGCATTTAAGACCAGGTTGGATGGAGCTTTAATCAATGTAATCTAATGTGTAGTACCCTTGCCCATGCTGGGGGGTTTGGAACCAGGTGATTTTTCAGGTCTCTTTCAATCCAAACCATTCTATTTATCTATAACACCTCCTCCACTTGAAACTTTACCAGCAACTGTGGCATTGGTGTTGACTTTCTCTTGACTGAAGTTTTCCATATCTGATAAGTAGTACATCCTTGTAGGACCTTTGCTTTAGACTCCTCTTTCTAGCGTTCTGTGATAAACTATAGGAACTTAATAACTACCTGTGCTGACACTACCCCTGAGACTTAAATCCTCCTTTTGAATTTGGTTGAATATTAGTTCATTAGTTAAAAGGTAGAGGGACAACCACAGTGCCCTCCTCCACACCCCAATAAGAGAAAATATTTTTTGTATTAAGTCAAGAAAAATGACAAAAGCAAATAGTATGCAAAATTAAATTTAGACAGTTAATATTTTCTCTCTTTTTCCATTTTTTATTACTGCGTGCTGTTATGAAATACAGCTCTTAAAGTTCTGAAAAAAAACCCCACTTCTTAGTTTTAGCTTTCTTAATAAAATTTGAAATAGTGCAACCTTTTCTTCCCCCCAATCCCCTTGGCCCTTGTCCTGGTTTTGGCTGGGGTGAAAACATGAGAACTCTAAGGTCAATAAGGACTACATGTAGGAATTTCTGATCCTCAGTCAGAGTCAGAAGTTCAAAGTGTTTAAATACAGAATTTTGATGTGAGCAAGAAAAATAAAACACTAAAATGATCCTGAGATGTGCTATAATGAATGAATCACCTCAGAGTTCATTATTGTCTCTCTCCATATGCCTGTCTCACTCAGTGGTTTTCACCTTGTTGAATGTATTTTTAACAGGCAAGTACTAGTTCAAGATGTGCACACACACATTGCAGCAGCCACAGCGAGTCCCTGCTTGGAGGCAAGAAAAGAGCAAACAAACAAAAGGAATGGATACCTCAACCCACTCACACAGTTCTGTCTCTGGTGCATTACATGTTTTTGTAATGTAGCTCAAGCAAAGAATGAGGCATGAAAAAAAAAGAAAATAAAACCCACCAACAGATAAACCCACAGTATTTTCTGACCTCAGGGACAGTCTTTTATCTTGACGGTGTTATGCCCTTTTGCCTTTCTCCTGGACATTTGACCAAAACAACCAGGCCTATGAAACTCAATAATAAGATCCATTCTTATTTCATGAGCTTAAGAAACTTTGATAGCTGACATTTAATGTTTTTTTAAGTAATCCCCAAATCTGTAAAAATCTAGAAAATTCCTATAGAAATAAAAAAATAACTTATTCCCTTTAAAAAAGTTTTGAGGTCTTTGAGTTTTGGTGGTTTGCCATTTTGTTTTTTTTAAATTGTATTTGTGAATATTTCACAAGGCACAAAATTTACATATTTGCAAAGATTATATAGGAAGCTTTAATGTCAACCAGCCACCATGAAAAACTATCCTGATGCCTGTTAGTAAAGGGTCTTGCTCCTCATATATTTGAGTAGCAAGGACCCAGGAAACTGATAAATTCTCCAGAAATCCACTTGCAGCAGGCATAAGTTGAAGATTCATGCTAAAGGAATCACAACATCTCATACCAGGAGTGTTCATGTTTAGTATGAAGCACTGCACCATGAGGGAGCTGGGCATGCCTAGATTTTATCATGATATGCCATTGAAATTTTGCTGCCTTGTGAATCCAGCCAAAGTGACCATGTGTGATGGATACAGATGTGAAATTTAACATCTAGAACTGCTGATTTCCACTGGCAAAAAGACATGTACCTAGTGCAGGTTAATGCAGTGCTGTACCTTCCTACAGCAGGCCATGCAGCAGCTCCACTTGCTTTCCTGTAGTATCAGCTTCATTTCTAGTTATTCTAGTTATTCTGTCTTCTCTCAGACCTAATTTGTGGACTGGTGTGGACAGAGTGGGATACACAAACCCCATGACAGTGTTAACATTGATGGAGAACCTTTATGAAAGGATGATTTCCTGAAGGACTGCATTAATTAGTCATGGGTGCTCCTGAGCACTGTCTTATGAGCACTCCCAGGGCCTGGAGTGTATCACCCTCCTAGCAGATGGCAGAGTTGAGGAATTTAGCTGATTGAATCTCAGGTGACATTCAGTGCTGACAAGAACTGTTGTGAAGAAGTTAAAAACCAAGATTCTATACCACTTTTTCTATGGGAGCCATACCACCAGCTCCCACCTGGGCTATACTGAAGCAGCATTGCATCTACAGCTGCATTTGGGTTTGTGCCTCCTCTATCTGTTCTTGGTGCTGCGTCATCAGCGGGTTGTTTCTGACTCCCACCACCATCTCAAGCCCTGATCCTGACAGGGACTTGCCACTCCTGATGTCAGATCACTGCTCCTGCCTTGTCCTCCCTGATCTCAGTTCCTTTCCTAGAGGCCCCTGCTGCACCCTGAAAGCTGAGATCTGAAGTGACTGGGGGGAGAACATCAAGTTTTTGATCAACACATCAAGAACTTTGCATTTGGCCTGGCTGCAAAGGTCTGTGGAGGCCTCCAGTGCTACTGGACCATGCTCATCCCCAAATGGGATATTCAGTTCTTAACAGACAATGCGGCAGCTCCAAACAGGACACATTATTGCTAGTTAAATATTGAATGGACAGCTTTCACATGTTAATCAACTTGGATATTTCACTGTAGGATATGTTTTCCTTTTATAGACATAGAATGCCACCTATTTAAATGTTACATTTTGCTATTACTTTCTAACACTGTGGGGCTATGTTATTCCCTGCTGTAGAAAAAGCTATTAAAAATCAAGAAGTTACATGACTTTGTCTTACCCTAGCTTTCTGGCCTTTTCCCGAATGAATCTTTCTTTTCTGATTTTGTTTTTCTTTTTATTCAATGTTTAAAGCTATCTTGATACAACATCTAATCCTTAATTCATATTTGCAATTCCTTCTCTCAGTGGGTATGGGGCAATAGACAATGGAGTTTTGCTATCTTAAATGAGCTAAGAAGTTTTTCTCAGTTGCTGGTACTCTCGTTTGTCTTTAGAATTTTTTTCTTTTCTCATTCTACTCCTCGGAATACGTGTGCTCATCTATGTAAGGTCATTACTGTATTGTGCAGAAAAATGATCAAACCTTTTCAGACATAATTATAGATGGTTACATGACACTGCATTTTCCAGCATGCTTTAGTTAGGATGCACCAAAAAAGAAATTTGATATATGATGGCTAATGAATCATGCCCTACCACCCTTCACAACTCTTTTCATCTACTATCTTCATGTTTCTGTTTTCTTTGCTCCTTATCTTTCCAGACCTCTGGTGCTGAATGTTAATGATTAAATTTTTGGTTCTACTCTATGCAATTTTTCTCAGAAAATTAAGGCTCATGCAGAGTATACTTTAAACATGATGATATATTCTCACAAATGAATAATAACAATATACAAAGGAGCACAAATTCTGATTAGTGAACTTCCCACAAACTGGTCAAGAAAGCATAGCAATTCATCGAAAATAGCTTGTGGAAGGGACAAAGTTTCTTTCTTTTTTAAAGTAATTTATTGCTCCAAATGAAAACTGGTTAGAAAACTCTAAGCAGTGAATATTCCAGAAAAAACAACCAAACAACCCAAACAAACGAAAAACAAAACCAAACCAAACCAAAACAAACCCACAACTAAATCAACACTTGTACCTTGTACAACTCAGCGATTTTAATATCATATTTTCCTAAGCAATGCAGCATGAAGAAATGATAGCAGGTGCTATTCCTGTTTAGTCAGAAGTGACAGAGCCATTTGACTTCATGAGCAGTAAACAGGACATATGACATCAGTAAAAATAACAGTAACCAACTACCAGATTCAGCAATAAAACTCAATTAACATAATGGGGAAAGAACATTGGAAGAACGTGTGGAGATTTTGACTTCAGTTACTCTGGTGTGTATCAGGGAGTTAGCTGATGTAAGTTAAAAACCCAGGCACACACTTCAAAGCACCTGGGAAGAGAATTTTGAGCCAAAGTTTTCATTACTGTGATCAAATGAGTAGAGATGATTTAGAGACCATGTTCCAGTTTAAAATGATAAAAAGAATATTTTCCTCCCTAGAATATTGCAATTCCCTTGTCTAATATGGATTTTGTGTTGCTTTGTAATAAATCTTTACACATTCCAAGACCTTCTGTCATGGAGGGTGTTTCACTTTAAGAAACTCCTAATTCTTTATGCTCATTAACTATACCTTACATGTAAATTTTAGAAATTATTTCCTGCCCCAGACAGGTGAAACATAGCACTGGCTCTATACTGTCACTGTTAGCAGACTGTAAATTTTAGTAGCTTTACCACTTAGTCCTTCTAGGATCAAAGTTGGCTCATGTCCTCCACTGACACAACTACCCAGGGGACATAAACATAAGGCACTGTATTAAGTATATGATATGATTCAGATATGAAAGCAGTGAGGAGAAAAATTATTTCTGAACTTCTTTGTCAACTTAGTAAAAAAAAAAGAGGACCATGAAGGCCTGTATCTTGCATTATTAATTCAACCTAAAATTCAGGGTACAAATAATTGTGGGAGTTCTAACTTCCATAGCTCCATTCTGATTCAGGCAAAATGACAGTAAAGGACAAAAGAAGAGTAGCATAATTCAGAAAAAATGCAAGAGAAGGGTGAAACAGATGGAGCAAGATGACTTTGGTGGTGTGTAATAGGGTTGTCACAGATATTTAAAGAGAGATTAGAGTCTAATTTTGATTTTACCCTTTTTTTTTCTCAATAGGTACTGCAGGATCTGTGGCAGTAATAGAAGGCTTCTTGTTAAACTTATTATTCTTACTGCACTGTGAGACAATAAGAGAACTTATTCCATTACTTTGTTAAAGTCATCATCTTTAACAGGAAACAATTGCAACATTTCCTGATGATCTAAGAGCTCAATAGATCATGTCAATATATATAGGAAAATTAAAAATACAGACAGGCTGGAATCTAGTAACTATAAAGCCCCACTTTTGCTGTTTATTACCTAAAGAAATGACACCCAAATTCTAGGGAAATAAAAAAGGAAAAGGACAGGGGATTAGAGATCCCTGTGGTTCACTATATGATAGACAGTATACCTGGAAATCACTTGCCTTGTGGTACATCACTGACTCCTTTTAAAGGAAAGTATCTCCCATTAAACATGAAGAACTGAAGAAAAATATTAAGTTCCTCTCCCCATCATTCAGTTCAGGCCCTAAATAAAAGAAGTACATTTGAATCATAGATGTCTCCTCCACACTTGTGAAATGAAGAATTGTTCCCCTATGTGCACAGAGAACAATCCTTTACTGCACAGAATTAACTACCTTATCATACTGGAGGTTTATGAGTCTGTCATAGAGTTTTATAAATGCATGCTCTCTGACTGCTGACCAACAGAAATCATGGATGAGGAAGCTCGGTTGGTGCTGAAAACATTTGGTTCTGAGAGGTGGCTAGCAATTCAAGATTCCTATGCTCATATGTATACCAGTGTGTGAATATACAGATCTAATGAACAGATGGAGAATTTAGAAGGAAAGTTAAAACTCTGAAAAGGCTTTCATGTCTCGTTTGCAACTAATTTTTTCCCATCGTTTTGTGTATGCTTTCATAGTGCAGTGTCTTTGCTATTCTATCTCATTATTGCTTAAGAAACTAACCTCCGTATCCTGTATGTTGCACAGTGCAGCCCCCCTTCCATGGCTTAATGATTACATAAGGCACTTTGGCTAGAAGGCAATGACAGAATATGTTATTTTTACTGGACCATACAGAAAAAAAGAAGTCTTGAGGAAATAGCAGTGGGTATAAAGTTGATCATACTGGGCATGGCAAAGGCAGGAAGTATAGAGATGAAACTGTGATCTAAGTTTAAGGCTCAGCAGTTTTCAAAAAGAATTCTCTCTCTGAGAAATAAGTGATATTAGCAACTATTGGACACTTCCCATTCACAGAGCGGTCTGAAATTTCCTTACCTGTAGATTAAATGAGAAGCCTCTTGCTAATACTCTCTGAGGCCATAACACTTTGCTGAGATTACTATGGAGTCAAAAGAGCAGCTGCTCAAGGATAGCCTGAAAAGGATCCGAACTAGTGAACTAAATTAACATTTTTAAAAGCATGTATGCATATGACCTGGCTTCTTAGCAAGGTCTTCAAATGTGTCTCAGAAAGGTGAGGTACTTAAATATGCAGATACTCGGCTATATTTTTCTCTCCTTAGAAATGTCAGTGTACTTAACTTTTATTGATTTGAGAGACATTAATTTCAATGAGTAGACTAGCAAGACACTTTCAGAAAATCCAACCAAGCATCTACAGGAAACTTAAAGCCCTCAAATAACTTTGTAAATCTGACCCTTTTGTACTGAGAAATACTTAGAATCACAGTGAAGGGCAGTGAGATTTGGTCTCTGAATTACCTGTGACTTAGACAAGGAGGTGCTTTTGAAAATCCTCAGACATGGAAATGAATTTGTTACTTTATACTCGCTTGTGATTTTTTTTCCTTCAGTCCATTGCAATGAACAAGTAAAATATACAGGCATGTGGTTTACAGTAGGATAGCAGTGAAGCGGGACATACACACAGCAGGAAAATGGTAAGTAAGAAATCAAGGTTGTGATTGATATTCATCATGGCTAAATCTGTATAGAGAATGGGACAGTGAAGGTGAATGTACTTGAAAAGAGATATGAAAATTAAACTGGCAACAAATACTAAGCTTTTTTGTTGTTTCGTTTTGTTGAGGATTTTTTAGAAGAATACATTTTTTATGAGATATGAAATCCCCAGTAGTGCTGAGAAATGACTGGTTTATATTCCTGTTGGGTACTAATGAACTAGCACCATGAGACCTTTAATACAAATCGGGGGGAAAATATGCTTTTCCAACTTCTGCAATTCATTGAAACAATTAAGGAGTGATTTCATGAGTCTCAAACTTCCTAGTATACAGATGACTCTTGGGAGGAGCAGGAACTCCAGTCACTCAAGACCATCTTAACAAAACAACAAGGGATCACAGTCTCCATGGTCCACAAAGATCCAAGAAAACAAGGAGTCTGCTGCCATTCATGTGTTTGAATGAGCTTATTTTTACAGTTTCCAGGCACTAGCTGAAACAATTTTTTCTCCATTCTCCTTACCAGTTCTGAATTATGACTATAAAGAATGAGAATTTTCTTCCATTAAATCCCATACATTTATCTTATACATATTTTTTAATTGTTCTGGTGTGTCTTATAGAGAATATGTCCTCATAGCCATTATTTATACCATTTTGCCATGTGAACATCGAATCAATTTTGTTACCAACATAAGACTGAAGTAGAGATGGCATGTATAAATCTCTTCCTGTTAGTTTTATTTGGATTGGTAAGGACATTTTCTCCTTCTCATATTGAGACTATATTTCACATTCAAATGAAAAGCTTAATCTTTGTGCATCTTATCTTGAGAACTGATTTCTGGTTCTATACTATTTCCTCAAGTTATGTCTCAATAATTGATATATTCAAGTGTATCTGAAAAGTATTAAAAAATTTAAGAATTTAGGTTGGCAATCAGCTAATTTGATACATATTAACACCTGGGGGGTACACTCCCAGGGAAGGTAAGAACATATTTGCTTTAGAAAACCTTATAGGTAGCTCAGAGAATGATTACATCTGCTTCCTTGTAGCCCTGCACATCTCTGTATTTTCCTGTAATGATATAACTCTCTACAGAGCTGGTCTCTCCTTTTGTGCTTAACAATAACTGTCAATAGAAGTAGAGCAACATCTATCTCCCATCTACAGTCCTTTGACATCCAAATTTGTATGGAGAATCATCTACACTTTTTCCAAGTCCACCAGAGGATCTACAAAATTTGCAATTAGAATTACAAATGCTTTCATCTCCAGTGGTACATTCAAGAGAGAGTGTTGCTTGCCTAATTGTGTGATGGCTGTAGCATAGCATTGTGCCCAGATAATATACATATTTTTTATTTTAGAGCAAATATAAAATGCGCTCTAGAAAGAGAGATTAGAACATGTTAAGCCTACTATCTATGTATCTTTTACTGCTCTTGAATTATAATGTTGAATGAAAATCATGGAGTAAGTCCCAAGTGGACTGATTATACTCCTACCAGTTCTTAATGGAGAGGTAAATAGATACTATATAAATAGAATTCCCCATTTCAGACCCTAAAAAACCTTAAGCTTGTCACAGATTACACAAAATTTGGGAGTTTGCTTGCCTAAATATCAACAGTGAGAGCAGTACAATTCCAGAGCAGGAGTCACAGGCTAGCTCAGACTACCCAGTACTGACTTGGGGCAATGTATAATCTCTTTTCATGCATACCAGAAATATTCCTATTGCTCATCAGTACTGCTTATGGTACTAGAGCTGTTATGCCAAGTACATGGAGACAGTTTACACTAAAGAACAGGTTTTTAATATATTTGATTAAGAAGAAAAATTGTTTAAGAATTGATATGAATGTGGAAAACTAACTGTAATTTTTTAATCTGTCTGAACAATAATGATTTCTTCTAATATCTTAGACCTTTGCTGTTACAGCTTTGTATGTTTGGTTTTCTTTGGTGCCAAGGATCTCCAAATTGTTCTAGTTAAATAAATACTAGTCAAAAAACATCCTTTTTTTCTCTATTTAACCATCTGTGCAGCTTAGTTTGGTTATCTAGAAAGATTTAATGTACCCTTTTTAAAAGCCAAAATTCTTCTATATGATATATTACTTGATTATTGAATTTGTCTTTTGAAGTTATAGCAGTATGTGTCCCTGTAACTAAATCAAAATTAAATTGGGGTAAATAATCCAATGGTTTACCTTAAAACGCCAGGGTTTCTTACTCTAGACAGAAACTTCCTAAGTGTAAATTACTGTATTTCCTACTCTAGCAAATTGTTTGCTGCAAAAATGGTACAAATAATGACATAGTCAATCTACTGCATGGCTTTGAGCAAATGCTAGTATGACATTTATACTAAACCTCACCTAACTTTCCGAGCCATCTTACTCTGAAATGTCTATAACAATACATGGAGCCACTTGACTCTGTCATGGAGCATTTTGTCCCTTCACAATGGCCTGCTTCGCCTTGGCAATGTGAGATGGATTTTGTCTCACACAGGCAACCCATAATGAAGTTACACCACAGCTGTGCAACTCCATAGGCAGATAAAGGAAAGAACAGGGTCTTACTACATGTCTTTGGCCCAGTTACTGTAGCAATTGGAGAGCAAGCTGATGGTAATTTACTGCTCCTAGACGTAAGCAGCAGATTTCTGTCACTTGCACTTTCTCTCTTGACACCCAGAAAGCTGAAACTCCACCCACTAGCCAGCACCACTAAAAGAAATAAACAGGCATATGGTATTTATATTTTATATTTACTCGCAAGATACGGAGAAAAATATAGGATGCACTTACTCCCTGAAGTCCAGGACACTTTATGTCTCAGAAAAAAGCCATTACATGTAGCAGAATAAAGACTAGAGAAATATGCACTTCTGTTCTTGCTTACAATGGTGCTATTTCATTGGAGCTCTGGTCCCTTGTTTTTTTCAAGTACTATTCCTCAATAAAACCAATAATTGTGAAATCCGAAATGATAAAAAGAAGTTGGAATAAAAAGGTGGAGAACAGCAACAGATATATAGAACAGAATGTAAATGCATATTCTATTGACTGCAAAATTTTTCAGTATGTTATTTATATCTATTGAAATGCTCCCTTTCCATTTCACAGACACAGTAAAGAGAGAGTCATTAATACACATCTCGATAGAGTTATAAGGAGACTATAGGAGATATAATATTTTTATGCAGATGGCCCTTGGTCTAGGGGGCTTGAATAAAGTACCATTGTGCATCTAATTAAGTCTAAAATGACTGTGCCAATTGCTTTGCTATGTTTGAAACCTTCTGTTCTCATATGTTTTGATGAGTTGTTTATTCAGAAAAAATACTTGGATGTTTTGTTGCCCTCAAAGCAGCACTCAGAAAGGTACTGAAGTTGGCAGAATTAGCTTACACCCACTTGTCAGGCTAGCAGAATGCATTAACAAACTTCGGGAAGTGTTTCCTTAGACCAACATTGATTGAATGGTAAAGTCTATGACTGTAGCCTGTAAATATTCCCTGGCAGTAATTCAATAGAGCTGGAGCTCAGTGTTCTGTAATGAACTGCAACTCTAACTTCCTGCTAAACTGAGCTAGCACCCAAGTTCTCTACAGAAGCCTTTACAAAATGAGGCTACTATGATCCTTACTCAATTCTTTAAAAGATTAGTAGTAAATTAAATGCTGGCACACAAAGTAAATTAGAACATCAAACGATACTGTAATAATAAACTTTAAACAGTGTACCAAATTATGTTCAGCTTGCAAAAGGCAAGATATGTAAATTAAGCCCAATGCGCCAGGCAACCACTGCGCATATAACTGTGTGAAATATAAGGGGAGGTGCACATATTTACAGCAGTTTTGAAGTTATGTGACTGATTCCTGTGCAAGTAGCCTCCAGGAGTACATAAAGGCAAATGTTGACATATGGTTTAGTCCTGCATTTGCAAACACATACTGCACAACCACATTAAAACAACAACAGCTCACATATGTTTATTTACTGATCAGGTGCTTGGGAGAAAAAAAATTGTTTCTTGGATGCTACTTCACCTAGTTTAAAGGATACTAAGATACATGTCTTTACTTTCAGGCTTCCCACAGCCTTTTTTGTTCTCCCTGCACATGCATATAATATATGTACATAGAGAATTTGGGGAAGGAGGAAGAAGAATCTTCTCTTATTTGTATAATAAAAGTTCCAAAACCCATTCTGTCCCCAGGCAACTGTGCCCAGCAGTTTTAGGATGTGTGTATGAAGTATGTGGAGTATAAAAATTATGTGAAGTATGTAAAGCAGAGACCAGGGATGACTGCCATTCCTCAGGGGCCAATATTGGGATCAGGGCTGTTTAACATCTTTTTTGGTGGCATGGATAGGGGGATTGAGTGCACCCTCAGCAAGTTTGCTGAAAACACTGAACTGTGTGGTGCAGTCAACATGCAGGAGAGAAGGGACGTCTTCCAGAGGGACCTGGATGGGCTTGAGAGGTGGGCCTGTGTGAACCTCATGAAGCTCAACAAGGCCAAGTGAATGTTCCTATATAAGGATCAGGGCAACCTCAAGCATAAATACAGGCTGAATAAAGAATGGATTGAGGGCAACCGTGAGAAGGACTTGGGGATGTTGGTGGACGAGAAGCTCGACAAGACTCACCAGCATGCACTTGCAGCCCCAAAAGTCAACCACATACTGGGATGCACGAACAGAAGCATGGCCAGTGTGTCAAGGACTGTGATTCTGCCCGTCTGCTCCACTCTCATGAGTTCCCTTCTGTGAGGGTGTTGAGACACTTCAACAGGCTGTCCACAGGATTTGTGGATACCCCATTCCTGGCAGTGTTCAAGGTCAGGTGGAGCTTAGAGCAACACAGCTTAGTGGAAGTTGTCCCTGATCACGTCAGGGGATTGGGCTAGATGATTTTCAGAGTGCTTTCCAAACAAATCCATTGTATGATTCTGTGATCCTATAACAATAATTTTTAAATGGACAGATTAGAAAGAGCTGGAAAGCACATGGAGTTCTTTTCTACTCCATTACAAGTGAATGCTTTTACTTTTGTGCAGCAGACCAGTGCTACCTTCAGCATTCTTTCATCTCTGACATCTGATGTGCATTCCTGACAAAATAGCAAAAAGAAAGATTTTCAGATCAGTGATTTTACACTCATAGAACAATTAAGGGTCCCTAAATCCTACTAGCTGCACCTATACTCTTGCTGATATCTGAACATATCTCTGTTTATGTTTTAGTTTTGAACACTATGCTCATCATAAGATAGAATTGTCAGGAGAGAAACTCACCATATAGTTTCTTTTGGGGGGGCAGGTTTTGGTTTTGTTTTGGTTTTATTTGGGGTTTTTGTTTGTTTTTGGGGTCTTTTGTTTATTTGTTTGGGGTTTTTTGTGTATTTTTGTTTGGTGTTTTGTTGTTGTTTTGTTATGAGGCTTTTTTCTGTTGTTTATTTTATTCTAGATTTGCTTTCTTTTGTTTTATTTTCCTCTTTTTTTGGTAGATTTTTACAGGGGGTTGGGGTTCTTTTTGTTGGAAAAAAGGAAAAGTTGAAAAATATGCCAAACAACAGGAAAACCACACTGTCTAAAAAACTTGAGAAGCTTAGAAGTGTTCAAATACAGATTATGAAAAGAAACAAAACATGGGGTACAAAATTTAAATCTTCCTACTTGAGAAATTACAGCTGCCTCTGAATTGGTATTCAAGTTTATGCATTAAGAGCAATATCATTGGATTTTTTTACTCAAATTTCCTTCAAAGAATAGGGTAGCTATTGCTATGAATAAAAACTGAAGAAAGAAGGGAATAAAGAGAAACATCTTAAATCCCTATTTGTTGACAATGTTTTATTACACTGCATAGAGTATTTATATAAAAAGGATTAAAAAATGTATTAAAACAGAAATGCTTTCTTAATAGCTATTGCTCTGTGAGCACTGTCCTGCATTAGTACAATCGATTTTCACATCATTTTCATGCTTCTGCAGTATGCCTTCCCTATTTTAAATGCACAGATTTGCTGTAAGAATAGGATATTGTTGCCATCCATAAGACAGCAGGCAGATTTATGGGAACTCTGAAATAGGTTTAAAAACTCCTTAAGCCTCTTTCCAGGGTGATCATTTTCCTCCTGGATCCAAGATCTCTTTAGCTGTTCTAAGGCTTTGTCTCCAGTCTAGAAGAGAAGTTCACCATCACGTTGCCGAGCAGTAACTATCCATCACTCAGGGTATGTTCTGTGAGTACCGATTGCACAATATAATTTTCTCCATGTATTGAGGATGCTTCACTTGTCAGAGGCTTTTGAAAGTAGTCAGCTTTCATCAATGGATCTTGACAACATGGAAAGAATGAGGCACCTGAAGGAAGCATAAGGCATAGCATTTCAAAAGCAGTATCCGAAGACTGATTATTCTTTGTCCTTGACACCCTGCCAAGGGCTAGATGAACTGAACATTTGGGAAGTAATGGAGCCTACAAATCACCGATTGCCTACAATCCCACTCAGGCCACAAGAGGATAGCATGCGTGACTTCAATTCTGTTTTTATTACGTGTTGTAAGCTTTTGACTGTTCTGATATGTGTTGTCATTGATGTGTCAAGACTGGGCTCTGACAGGATGTCTGACCTGATAGAGATCAACAGTGCTCTGTCATGACTGAAAAAATAAAAAAGTAAAATAGCAACACTGTTGTGTGACTTTCTTTAATTGACCACAGTCATTATCTGCGCCATACAGAAACAAACCATGAGGGTGAGAGGAGAGGGTGTAAGAACATACTGCCAAAGTGCTCTGTGACGTATGAGCCATACACTGGGATGTACCCCTTGTTGTTGGAAAAGCCTTTGTCCTGATGTACTTCCAATTACTCACCACCTCAGTATTTTAGACTCAAGGAGAAATCACCAAAAGGTTTGGCTAAGCTTTGAAGATGCTGCACTGGTAGTTTAAAAATCTTTTATAAAAGGATTTGTATACTGTGTCTTAGGACTAAACTTCTTTAACATTATCAATGTTAGTGATCAGCTAAGTGAGAATCTGGTATGAATTAACTGTTTAGGGTTTTTTTTTCATTTAAAAAAATCCAAACCAACATCTTGTCCTGTAAAAGCTATGGGAGATAACAATAACAGTGTCTTCATGGCCACATGTTATTCTAAACAAAGAAAAAGAGGATCAATGAGGCCCTATTGACCCAAAACACTTCAAATTTTAATTACATATCTTTAGGTATAGGATGCCCACTCATAGATGAAAAGATAAAACCCTTCGGGATAATGCCACCATATCTTTTGAGCAACAGCTGAAAACGATACTGTTTCCTGGTTAGGTGTCAGAGTTCTGCCATGCCAAATGAAACATAACAATGTAGCTAACCTCTGAACCAAGTGAGCGCATGTAGAAGATGCCTGTGCATGGAGAGTCATAGGCCCTTTTAATGTAGAGAGCTGAACCTTCAGGATGCAGACCAGCATGAATTTAAGAACCCTTTTTCCTCTGAATATCTAAAGCTAAGCATATATTTTCTGGAACTACCAAAATATTAAAAAAAATTATGTTTGTTTGCTTGTTTGTTTTTATAAGATAGCACATTTGTAAAATGATTTTAAAAGGTTCCATCACTAACATTAACCTGTACTACCATTTATAAGGAAAGTTTCAGATATTATTTATCTCACTGGAATCTATAAATCTTTTCAACTATTTAAAATTGAACCAATATTTATAGCTCTCTTTTTGAATACAGATAAGTAGCTCATTCTAATACATAGGAAGGAAAGCAATAATTCACAGATTAAATAAAATCCTTTAAAGCTGCAGCTGCCTTTGATCCTGACATAACATAATGCCCTCTGAAACAACAGAAGTGTCATGAAGTAGTTATTTATGGACTTGAGAGGTTACAAAGTGCTGGGATTAAATTATTTCCTAACATTGGCTCTATCTTTTCATAAATAAAGTATGATAAACTAAAGTATATTTTACCATTGTGGCACTATAGGTACACTTTTTCAGTGGCAAAAATTTTCAGTAGTGACTGCTTAATAGATAGAAATAAGTTCGTCGTCTTATCTAGGCAAACGTCTCCCCAAAACATATTTTTGATACGGTGTAGTACCCAATATTGTTGAAAACTACACAAGTGAGTGAGCTACTACTCACTTCTTTGGTTTAGTAAAATCAAAAAAAAAAACAAACACTTGAGAACTTTTATGCAATATTTAGCCTGGATTTCCTTAGTCTAATGTTCTTGGTTCTGCCTTTTTGCCTTTTACAATAACATAGCTCCACCTGCTCTGGTAATTACACTGCTTCTCTACTTGTACATAGGCATTGTGACATATCTTTGCAATGGATAAATAAGGACACTAGATTAAATTAAATTTAAAAATATTAAAACAAAAAAAAAATTACATTGATAAGAAAAAGACCATGTTACAATTTTTCCATTGATTTTTCATGGTCTCATAAATTCTTCAAGCAATTAAAAATCCAAAACTTAGAAAAGTTTCAGGACTAAAACCAAAGTAACAGATTAAATCAGCATGTAAACTTTATTCCAGATTAGGTGACAAAAATAAAACCTAATAATATGTCTAAATAATATGAAATTAATAAGCAAAAAAACCTGACATGTCTGTGAAAAAATGCAGAATTTTTTACCTCAGAGGAAGCAGTGCATAGTGTGAGGTGAAATGTAACACAACCCATCCAGTTTGTAATGCAGCATTTGAATTTATTTACAGTCATGGACTCACAGGATAGTTGAGATTGATGGGGTGAGCTAGAGCAGATTGCTTCAGGACCATATCCAGATACTTTGTGAATATCTTTGAGGATGGGGATACCACAGCCTCTCTGGGAACACTGTTTTAGTGTTTAGCCATCCTTACAGTTAAAAAGTATTCCCTTAAGTCTAAGTTGAATATCCCATACTTCTGGGTTTTTTTTATTCTCATCCTGTCACTAAGAGTTTGTCTCTGATGTCTTTCCTCCTACCAATCTGGTATTTATGCAAAAGATATTTAAAAGGTGATTAGAGGTGATCCTTCAATAATAGCAGCAATGTCCCTTAGGCAATTGTGTGCATGTTTCGTTAGGGCCTATGGAATTGTTTATGTCCACTATTCTTAAATGTTCCCTAATAGAATCCTCCTCCAGGCAAGCAAATGCTTCTTGCTCCAAACTTTCCCACTAGTCAGAGGACACGGGATTGAGGAGAGCAAATTTTACTAGTAAAGACCAAAGAGAAGAAGGTATGGACTATCTAGGATGATTCCACATGATTTTTCACCAGGTCTTCTGTCTGCTTCAGCAGCCCACATATTCTCCAATCTATTTTTTGCTTCCCATACTTCTGGGGCTATCTCGTTGCCAGTCAGAGCACTCATCAGATTCAGTACAACATAGGTTTTGGCTTTCTTAATCACATTCCTGCAGTGTCAGACAGTGTATCTCTATTCCTTCTTGGTCATCTCTTCCTGCATATTTTGGAACTTGATGTCCCCCTGTGAAGTTCCTCTTCTTTTACTTTTTTGACAAAGCTTTGAGCTCCTCACCTCCTATCAGGCACTTATTCCATCTTAAGCTTGCAGTCAAAAGTAATTCCCAAATCCTTTTTCCACAAAAGCGTTATGTTGTTGATCCCGTATAAGTCTTGAGTTTGTATTTGCCCTTTTTCAGCTTCTTCCCACTGTTTGTCACATTTGACAAGGAAACTCTGAATCTTGAATCCTGACCTTCAACATCATTCTGGATTCTCTTAGCTTTGGGCTGTCATCCATCAACTAAGTCATTGATTAAATATTGGAGTGAAACTGAGTGCAGGAAGAAATATCAACTTCCTTCCCTTTTGACAGGGAACAACTGATAACTAAAAGAGGACTGTGGTTTTCAGTGGTTTTACATATATTAGAGAAATATATATGCAAAAATATATTAATGTGAAACAGTTCACAAACTAAGCCATAACCCCACATTTAAATGTAAATATCTAGCAGCAACAAAGGGATGAATTTCTGTGAAAACAATGTATTAGCTAAGTAGTGATTTTTAAAATTTATTAATAGTATTCTAATTGTGTCTTTAAATACTTTATACAGTTTTTGATATATTAGACTTAAATAAAATTATGGAACTGCTCTTTAATAACACATTGCAATCTTCTAGAAAATAAAAAATGTCAAAATCACAAAAATAAACCCAGCATTTGCTGCTAAAATATTCAAAGGTCTAAATCTGTATAGTGTTTTGCAGAAGTCTAGAAAATAAAATTGTGTTTTGTGTTTTGTAACGGTGTTAATGTGAAATGCCACAGAATGGAAAATGCAATAGTGTTTCAGGTCACATTGTCTCTGTATCCTTCTCCTCATTATACAAAGAAGATAATGACAGAGCAGAATTTAATAGAAAAGTAAAGTTTTCCTGTGAGAGGATATGGCTGAAAAGTTGACTTGTACTGTGTAATGTAATGGTAGCTTAAACACTATTTTAATTTAGTTTAGTCCTTAGCTTGTAACTTAGCAAGAGACTCAATTGAAATAACAGATGCAGGAGGTTTAAAGTTAGGATTTATCTCATCTAACTTCAGCCATCTCAAAGTCAGTTGTCTAATCAGAGTAAATTATTTAGGCACTCTCTGTTGTAAGTACAAAGAGAAGAATTTTTAGACCTTTCTAAAATAAGTAGGATTAATATGACTTTATTAGAGTTACTTATTTCTCTCAATTGACTAGTGATGGAATCTCTATATCTGAGACAGTGCAGTGGACTAAATCTTATATTATGCAAAGGGAGGGTATATTTTGAGAATAAGAATGAACTGTTCTTACTTTACAAAATGAGAATCTACCTTGAGTAATGGAAGAAAAACTCCAGGTTTGAATATGAATCTTTTAGTAAAGCCTATGAATTTGATACACTTAATAATTTTAAAAGGATGGGATTTTATTTTAACAGCTCTTGCCTTTTATTTCTTCCAAATAAATGAAATCATACTTCAGGGCGTGTCTTCAGGACTGTGCCTTTCACTGAGATACCTCAAAAGACATATTTATTCTAAAGAATTTACCATCTCACCTATAATGAAACAATAAAATATTTCCAGCCATACCCCTAAACCAACAAAATATAGCTAAAATATTAGAGAGGCAGTGGACTATGTTGTCTCCATGCATACATTTTCTGTTACATAAGTTCCTCAGGACTTTATTTTCTGCATCAATTATGTCATCTAAAAATAACAATAATTATGCAATTGTGTTTCAAAACAACCATTATCTCAACCAGGCTTAAGCTAACAGGAGGAAAAAAAATTGCGACAGGAAAATGTGTAAGAATAGTTATACCTAAATTTATACCCCCTTCTTGATAAATACCACTACACTTAGAGAACTCAGCCATTATGTAATATGGCATATGGAATACAATCAGGTAATAGTCCTTGCGATGTCCTTGAAATCTTCCCTCATCCCTTCTGGAAAGTTAGATGGCAGCTTGACATTTAGTTTAAGTATTTACTTGTGGCACCTTGGAAAGTCTTGAGGAAAAAAAGATATACTTAATAGGTAGCTCTTGGTAAAAGTGACTGAATTGCAGTGCATTGCTGCTGATAATATAGATCTATTTACCCAGTACTTGGTTAGAAGGAGAAAGGGGGAGGAGGATTTGTCTGGGAGGATTGTCTTCCTGAAACAAAGCTGCTGAGATGGAGAGAATTCAAAAGGTCAGTAAGGCATCAGGGGAAGTAATTTTAAGAGAGAAAACCAACCTAAACAAAACGATAGCTACTGCAAGTAAGCCCAGATCTGCCAGACGCCTATTTAAAAACAAAAAAAAAATATCCAAAATAAAAGTTTTGAGCTGGACTCGTGGCATATTTCTTTCGTTAAAGTGAAAGATTATTAAGAAAGTTTTGTTTATGACTCATGTGTTGACTAACAACTGCAAGGTTATCACATTGCACATGGACCAACCAAGAGAATAGAATGAGATACAGATTTCACCAGTATACTGAATTATACAACTGTTTCCTATACAGTATGGTTGAGACTGAAAAATAAGGGATATAAATCATAACTGAAGTGGGGAATAAATCTTAATGCTTTTAGTCTTTCCTGACTTTATTATTTTAATCTCCTTTCTAGTCCCTCTTTGCTCAAATTCCTAATTTACCTTGTTATGATTCTAAACTTTTCTTTCTTTTTTCCTCAACTAGTAATTCAGCTTCACTCTTTCTTCTACTGCCTTCCTGATTTCTGCCACAGCCTTGCCTCCCATCTCCCTCTCCCATCACTGACATGTTTTGTTTTTTTCTCCTTGTTACCTGCAAGCCCTAGTTTGTTTTATCTATGTGTTTGACTCTCATTTCAGTGAGCTCTGTTTCTGGATCATGCTCCTCTGTTCCTGTACTCTGTTTTGGCCACCTACCCCTTGTCTCCTCACACCTTCTCCCTTTCCTCTACCTCTACTTGACTTCTCCCCTGCCACATATATATATTTTTTTTTTGCTAGAAGCCAAAAGAGGGAGCAGTGAAATCACAGAGATGGTGTCCCTGCTCATAGTTGCTGCTGAGACATGAAGGACCAACCCATTAGTAGAGAGATCGCGTTTGGGTCCTGAGGAGATGCTACATCTTCAGCAGTTCAGAGAGCACAGCCTCATGGAGCAGGCAGAAGCCTTCCTGTCTGACCTCTGCTGCACACATGCCAAACTACTTAGAGCTTGGCCACATTAAAGGTAAATTTCCATGCTCACAGTTAGCAGCATTCCTCAAATTAATACCATTGTCTTGCCCATCCTGGATATCTCAGGCCTCCTCTAGAACAGAGAGGTACATAAACTGTAAAGGAATGTGGAGTCAGAGAACATCTCACTCACTGACTCACCTGCTTAAGGACTCTTCAGTGTAAAAGAAAGAAATAAAAATACAATAAAGACTGGAATCCTTCAGCAATCAGTTCATTAAGTGCTCAGACACAGCACTGAAGAGGGTCAATAAGAACTGATAAGAAGCAAAAATCCAAGACCAACTTTAGTATTACGAGATACTACAGTGGGATACTTAGTAATAACTGTATAGGGTGTTCAGACCACAGGCCAGCAGTGGAGAAAGGGAAGGATCAGGGTAGACTGGCAAGAAAAAGGTACAGGAAAATGGAGGGGAGAGGGATAAAGGGCGGAAGTGAAAGAACTAACAGATGCATGAGTCAGGAATTGGAGAGGCAAGGATGTATGTATATATGTATGTATGTGTGAGAAGTCAAAGTGCCAGCAATGGAATGACCTGCATGCATTCATTTTTCCCACAAAAATACAATCCTTTGCCCATGCAGTATGCATGTGTCATTTGCTAGCACATTTTAAGCTTGACTAGGTGGCAAATAGCAGGAGACTTGCACCAGGAAAGACTGAACCAGGGACTAGGAAACTGGCTCAGGGTCCATGCAGATGTATTAGGCAGAGATAGAGACCATCCTAATACTCGAGGAATCTGTGATTGTGGGTGAATGTGTGAGAATGAAACTAAGAGAGGCAGCTGGCAGATGCTTTAGTTGAGTACCTGGATTCTGCATCTGGAGATAAGCTCCAAGGTTCTTGGGAAATCCCTGGGAACTGTCCGACAAACTTGAGGGAGATTAACTGTCCTGGAGGAGCTGTCCTGCCAGGAGGAGTTAAGGGAAGAAATGAGCAGGCAGAGCAGCATTTGCAAGGATGAAGGGGAGACAGGATGAGCTCTGAGGCTCCACAGCTTGAAGTGCCAAAGCTCTTATGCAATAGAGAAGCAAGCAGTGTCCAACCCCACTATCAAGGTAAGGGAAACATCTAGAGACACGGAAGATTGGCTCTGATGATTCTAAGAGTAAGGCTCTTGCCCCACCCAAGGGCGTAAGGGAAGGGTGGTGTACCTACAAGTAAATAAGCTCTAACTTATATCTAAACTTTTCAAGACTATCAGGAAGAAATCCCAACTCACCATGAGTGACTCCCTGCTACAGGAGACAGAGGTAGACAATTACCAGCCCAAGCAGTTATCTGGAAGGTTTGCAGCTGCAGGAGGTCATGATCTGGGATGTTGTGGGCCGGGGTATTTGTCTGAGTTTTGGAAGTGGATTTGGCAGTGGATTTGGAACAGGAGCAACATGGATGTTGCTAAGGGTATTGCTTGTCTGTTTACCTGGTCGTACTGCTTCAGTGTGTGTCCCTGTGGGCTGCACTCTCTGGACTGCTGCTTCCTGAACCTGCAAACAGCAACAGCAGCATGAGAGTGGGATTAAGTTCCCCAAGTGCACTCAGCTGGGCAACTGCACCCAGTAAAGAAGAATTCAGAAATCGGTTGCATCTGTCTGGTCCAGTAACATGCTTTCCAAAAGCTTATTCACTAAAAACTCACCCCTTTATGACTTTATAGTAGGGACAAAAAAACCTCTAATAATATTTAGCTTTGTCAAAACCCCAGAGTGACATAATTCACTTTAAGCAGTTTATATGAAACAAAGTTAGAAGCAGTGGAGAGAGTACGACAGCCTTATTTTTTCCTGCTTATAATGTCATTAATTGTCTCAGAACACAAAATGCATTAATTGTCCTTCTGATTCAACACAGACTATTACACTCTTTTTATACTTATGGAAACACAGCTTTAAGATGCTAAGTGAATGATGATTTGAAGATTTCAGACACACAGGTTCACAGTAAAAGAGGACCTCAGATAACTTCAATAAGTAATTCTTAATACTTGAGAAGCAAGTGAAGCATCTCATGAAAGTTTTGGGTTTTTTTATGAAGCCTGTAACTACAGATTTCCAGAACATGAAATCAACGCTTCTGCTAAGTAAAAGGATCTCTAATTACTGTTTTTTATGTTGACAAGGCAAATTATTTCTGAGGAAAAAAAAGCTAGATTAATTCTATTTCTGGAGGGAATAATAAGTCAATATTTTGTGGCTTCTGTCTGGTGTTCATTGTCTTTTTTATCAAGTGGATGGCAGGTAGATAGATAATTTGATCCCATCAAGAAGCAGAAAAAAACAACATCACCCCATCCAGTAAATGAAACAAGCAGATAGGGAGAAGAGGCAGGTGAGAGCGGAAATAAAAGCAGTCTTTTACAAGATTATGGCTGTCAGAATTTAAAATCGGTTTTGTACAATAAGCCTAAGGCTGACTTTCAGGTTGAGGAGCTGCACCATGTATACAGTGCTATGAAGCATGTCACTTCCACACAGTTATACTACTTGCACGACTTTTATGTCGAACGAATAACCTCCCTCTCTCCATAAACTTCTGAGGATAAATTGCACAGATAAGACTTGCTTAATTTCTTTCAAGTGAGAGGTGTTATCTTCTAATCTTCTCTGGTAGCAAAGAAATACCAGGAAATCTGACCCCCTTTTAGATTCTGTGCTTTGCCTACCTGCTGGGCCCTACTGTTGACAAGCTTGCTGAAATTACATTTTCTTTGGTTGGGAAAGTAATGTGTTGCTTATATCAGGGCTGTGACTGAAGCCCAGCACACCAGAGAAGCATGGGAGTGCTGTGAAGCAATCATAGATAAAAACAGGACATATTTGTAAACAGGTTGCGTGAGCCTGTTGGTTTTCATTCACCTGTGGAGAGAGAATGAATGCCTTATAAATAAAGCCAAAGGGGAAGATGTTAAACATCCTGTATTTGCTTCATAAATATATGCATCTAAAAATGAATTTGCATTTTTTTGTGTTTAGCTCTATATTATTACATCAAGATCACTTTCTGCAGTAACCTGCAAGACAAGACAAATGAAGTGTATCACCAAAAGTGAAGGTGGTCTCTAAAACAACCCCCCCCCAAAAATAAAATAACCCCCCCCAAAAAAAAAACCACAACAAAACCAACCAAACAAAAAAAAATATTTCAGCAGTAATGTCCATGGTGATTTTTCAGCATATATATGTGTATATATATGCCAGATAAATGCTGTTGGTTTGTTTCAAGTGAAATGAAAAGTCATTGTGCCCATCTTCCATGCCCAATCTGCACATCTTATACCCTCAGGAAAACAACAGTCTCATATCTGAGAGACAGAGATCTTCCCAAACTGCTTTCTGCCCCTTGATGCATGGTGTGTGAGGGCCCTGCTCCAGAATACCCAGCAGGAAAGCTGAAATTCAGTTCTAAGTATGTTTCCTGCATGGCTCATGAACTGGTGTGATAAGATAAATGCAGGCCATATCATTCTGCCATGTGGTTCAGCTCCCAACAAGTACGTAAAATATCTGCAAAACTCCATTACTTGTCTGGAATTCATCATATGTCTGATATTGAAGTGATTTTGTGATATCACAGGGCCTTTTGTGTCTTTGTTTGTTCTTCCTCTCTCCCTTTCCCCTCCTTTCTACACACTTTCATATTTCATGGGATACATGGAAGGCAGTTCACAACTTCATAATCCTTCTTGCAGGGCTGTTTTTACTTCTACTCAGAAAAGGAAAAAGAGAAGATTTCACCTTAGTGTTTATTTGTAGGGCCAAGGATACTGGCTGCAGCAGCTGCATTTTCCAGTATTTTCCTTATCATGGCTTTGGGAGAGTTTCTCTCTAGTCAGATTAAAAAGTTTTGGTCTTCCTTTATTCACATGAGCCTCCCACTGTTTTCTCATATGTGAAGTTTTTGCAGCTGTCACCTAGGGATAAGGAAGGAAGACAAAGCTTTCCCTAAAATTATTTTAAAAGTCTTTCTGTAATAAACTTCGCATAATCATTTTGAATCCTAAAGGAAAATTGGTTTTGGCTATTCCTTTTAGTAATGTATAAAAATTGTCATTGTAGCAGAGGGTTCATCTTCACAAAATAAATGATCATAATGGCTTCTTTATAAATGCTTTTTGCATTGTATTACAGGACAACCTCTTCTGAGATAACATGTTACATGAAAAAACCTTTTATGATTTTAGTTTTAGAGATTTAAATGTCAGCCTTCATGAAAAGTGGTTTTTTTTAAAGCTGAAAAAGGCAAGAGACGCTTCCATCAAGTGACCTCAAATTGAGTTCTTTCCAGAAAGAAAAAAAAAGTACATCTTAAAAGTTAAAATAAAAGAAATGCAATTGATTCTATTTAAAAAGTTTATGGGTTTTTTTCAATTTATAAAATAAATTTATATATTATTTTCTACCATGCAGGCTCATAGCTTGTTTGCAATTATCAATTATACCTGCATACTGATGAAGGGGAACGTAAATACTTATTTCCTAAAATTATTATCTTGATATGAGTGGATTTCCACAATAAAGAAAAAGTTTAGTGAGTGTTAAAAGACATTGGCTGCACTCAGATCTTCCATATTAGACCAAACCTAACCATTTACAGTATTCTCTGGCCCAGAAGTAAAAGTTCTCTATTAAATGTACCATGCTTCTGGGTTAATGCTTATGTCATGGTCCTTGAAGAGCTGTAAATGGACCCATTTTCAAGCTAAAAATTAGAGCTGGAATTGGGGCTGGTTTTGCTTCTCAGGAGGCATGCTTCCTTTCAGCAGGGAACAGACAAACAACAACCACTTGGTCACTGGCTGCATAAATCTACAGGGCCAGTTTTGCCAGGCTTGTCCCTTCTCATTTACACATGACATAGAAGGAAAAGTACTTTAGTATATAAGTAGGTGAGTCCACCTCTTTGCAACACCATGCTTCATACAACTTGTCAGTGTTAAATAGCATGTCTAAAAATGAACTAGAAACTTCATAAATGAAAACTCCTTGACATTTGCATAAGCGTTTGCTGTGATAATCAGTGATGTAGCAAGGAAGTTGAGACATTTTTTGCAATGTCCCTGTCTGCCTGGCCGTGAGTCTGTTACAGCAAGTGAGCCACTGAGATCAGGAAGCTGAGGGGATGCTGCATGCAATCTCTGTCACCAGAATTCAGACAGGAGCCTCAGGAAAAGAGTCTGTGTAAACTCAAATAATAAAAGTGAGAGGTATTGGGACAGTTAAGACACAAATTCACAAAAGGGGAAACAAATCTTCATCATCATTTAGGGCAAGTGCTCTGCAGTAATTGCAGCAAACTGTGTTTTCACAACCTGCTTTCACAGAATATCCTCTCCTTTCTTCAAACTCATGCAGAATTTTTGGAAATTTCTCTCATTTTAAAAGAACTGTTCCTAAACAGTTCTTTTTAGGGTATTGTGCTGTGAAGTGCAAAATGCACATATGTTTGGATACTTTTTCCTCTTAGTCTCACATCTTAAGACAATCTTGTTTGTTTGCTATGTATACCTACATACAAGAGAAAGCAAAAAAAAGGTCTTGATGTCTTACAGACACAGGAAATGCTCCTTCCTAAAATAACTTCTCTCATTCTCACAACTAGAGAAAAACCCATGGTAATTCAGATCCGATTTGTAATTCTATTTCATTGGTTAGTTTCATTGATATAAGGATTGACAATGTAAAATTAGCAAGATCAATGAAGATATTTGTAGATGTCAAAAAGGTCTGTACATGATGCATCTTCTCTCTCTCTGGAGATCCAGGATAAGTAGCAAAGCTGACACCTCAAACCCTCTCATAATATGTCTGTTTCCATGGTATTATCAACAAAAGATCTGGTGGCTGCCTTTTTTGAATGCAGACAGTGCAGACACATGGCTTTGTGGACTTCCTCAACAGTCAGTAGTGACTGAAAATACCTCAATAAAGTATTCAGATGACCTTCTGGACACAGCTACCTCAGGGGGTGATGAATCCCCACACCTCTGGGGCACTTCACTGCCATTTGGGGCAGCTTAGACTTAGACTGGAAATTTGACTGCACTTACATGAAAAATGCCTGCACTTAAGTGACACAAATCCCATCCAAAGCAAATACTGTAGTCCTGATGAACCCAAGGAGAATGCTCACACCAGCATTTCCCTGTTAATTCTTCCACCATTTGCAGAATCAGACTTTGGTTAATGAAAGAGAACATCATAGTGCATTTAGAATTTGAGGCCCCCTATGAAGATGATAAAGCTTTTTCTTTGGCAATGTGTCTGTAACTGAATTTTATGGCAGTTAGTCCTAATTTTGCCTGTCTATATCAGTTTATGGTCATAATAAGACATATTGACACATTTAACAGCAGCTGTTTAAAATTTCATAAATATCACAAATGCCAGTCACTCTTCAAAAACAAAGATCAGAACCAAAAGATACATGATATTAAAGATATATAATACAAAGATTTGGAATGATTTAAAAAATAAAAGCAGTGCTTTAACCTCTAAATAGAAATAGAATTAGCTTGTTAATATCATCTCTGCATGTACATAACCAGAGCTATTAAGATAACGGATTATAAGAATACGGAGAATCAATTTGTTTATTTATTTTTCCCCTTAGGAATCCAGATGGATGATGGCTTCCTCTGTGGAATCATTTTATCCTGCAGTCCAGGATAAATTCTGTCTTTCTCTATCTCATAACCTAGAAGATGAAGTGATCTGCAACAGAATCTGTAACTGTACTATTGATGTATCCATGCAGAGGACAATCTTAATGATAGCAGGTTTCCTCCAAGAGCATGTATGGATCATTTACTTTTACAGGTCTTTCACTTGTTAAAAGCTTGCAGTCATCATTTCAGATGTGCTTGTGAGCAGACGTTATCCCAGTTAACACATTAGCTCCCATGGAAGTACTGACTGTGCAAATGTATTTGGGTTGTCATCCAAACCCAGGGAGGAGTCCCAATGATTTAGATAGGATCAAATATGTGCTGGCTTTTAAAAATGTTTATATAGAGAACAATTGTCTGAGAAGACTGGCTAAAGAAACAATTAATTTCTTTGAAAATAAAAGGTTAGAACCTCATTTCTTACCTGTTTGGAAAGGTTTTGGGTTTTTTTCCAAATTATTTTTTAAAAAGCATATAGGAAATATTATTATTGATATTTTTATAGTAGAAACAAGGCAAGATATTACAACAATTTTCAAGAAGTAACTCCTATGTGACTTAGCATTTACTGAAGAAATTATTTCAGTCTATTTGGCCATAGCAGACTGAAGCCCTCTACACTCATACTCCAGGTAAGCATCACAAGCTCAAGTTCATTGATTTAGCCATTAGTGTAGCCCCTACCTATCCATTTCTAAGTAACTGCAGGATATGGGGACACTGGGTGTGGGTACTAGAAGAGTGAAAAAATGCATAGCTTGTTCACTTGAAAACAGACTTGAAGCCATGAATTTTTAAAGAAATTTAGATGTATAATTCTATCTTCCAGACTTTAGTGGAGTTGCAAGAACATTTACTGCATGTAAAGCAATATATTGGATGTAGTCCTGAATTGTCTTATGTATACAGAGTCAGGGGCAATAAGATACAATAGGAAATTCTCAATGAACTAATCTGCAAACAAAATGAACTTATCAAAATAAAGAAATAAATTAAATAGAAGCTTCAACTCTTTTAATCTTTCAGTCAAAGGCTTAGTGGCAGAATGTTATAATGAAGACCTCACATTAACAAGTCTTCATTACTTGAATGTTAAATTAATTAGTGTTACTATGAAGTTTCATAAATTTTTTAAACTAGCCTTGTGAAAATAACTGAACAAAGGTGATACTACAGCACTTTTTTCCTTTTTTTTTTCTGTTCTATTTTCTTCACATTTTGCCTGACTGTGTGCTTGCTAGTTCACAGAACAGTTAAATTACATTGGAGACCTGCTTCAATGCCTGTCAGTCAGAGCCTTACTAAGCTTGGTGGGGGTCTGAGTGGGCACTGAGTCTCCCAGTATCAGTGAAAATAAGTCATGTTCTGTGGCTGCAGCTAATTAGCCTGCAAGCATTGCAGAGCAGGTCCTGTCTTTGACTATGTGATTGTACCGCACTTAACACAATGGGGCATCCATTCTGATTGGATTATCTCCTTTAGTAGCACAGTTTTCTAGTGAATGCAACTGTTGTAAATCTCTGTCAAATTCTCAGGGTATATATTTTTTAATTACCTCCTTATAAAAAGTTCTAATCTGTGCAAGACTGGATAAATAAAGTATGCACTATAAAATCTGTCAGGTAGCTGTTATTAAGAATTGTGGCAATATTTTTAGATCATTTTATTAACATTCAAATGATAAGGACAGGAAAAATATTAAAGTGGATATTTCTTCAGTGTATACACACATTCATACATATATATGTATACACACACACACATATATATATATTTTTATTTATGCATACTTATGTTAAAACTTTAGGCCAGACTGTAATCTACTAGTTCAAATAGATGATCACCTGGCTGGGAGCTTCATCAGCAATTACATTTTGTATAAAACTGACAGCAGACACCCCAAAGTGAGCAAGGAGGAGAGAGGAAAATATTGCATGGTACAAGAAGTGTGGCAGTGAATAGCTGACATCATAGAGAATTCCTATGACAGCCTTTATTTTAAGGCATTGTTATTCTATTCCCCTCAACATGTGGTTCTGCCCAACAGCCATAAGTGTTTTATTACAGGAGGCATAAATGAAAAATCTCAGCAATGATCTTTCCTGCAGTGTATTCGGTACCCTTCAATTTTTATGACATTCTAATATGAGGTACATACAAAACATAGTATTTGAACTTGATCTGCAAGAAGGCAAAATCAGACTTAATTCCTAAGTACTGTAAAAAAAAAAAAAAAGATTATGTATATTTCTAAAAAATAGTACCAGAAAATATTTTAGTGAAGGAAATTAAGTGTTTTATGTCTATGTGCATCATCCGCATTCCAGAAATGTACAGTACTCTCCTACTGACTTTATTCAGTATTGAAATTCCACGGGATAATTATGCACTGAGTGCGAGTACTGGGGAAAGGGCAATGTCCTTAATTTATAATGGCTCTGTTTTGTTTAGCTGTATTAGTCAATTACTCCTATTAGAGTGTGCATGCATGTGTAGGAGAGAAGCTGCTGATATGTTTCTCAGCTCTTCATTATTCCAAATTTCAAAGTCTCAGGAAAGCCTAGTTGCCTTTCTTTTTTTCCTTTTTGTAATTGGTGATACAGCAAATTCTGCTGGTGAAAACATCACTGTTCTTCACTGTCAACAGCCTACTGATATGAAAGGAAAATGTTCCTCCTTCCATAGAGTTAAATGCTGAACCATCTCACTGTTACTTTGACACCTTCATAGTGCATACGCATAACCTCTCACCTGGCTATGCACTTTAACAGGAGATTAAATCAAAGCCCTCTTTCATGGGGACAGTAGGACTCTGCAGTCACAGAGTGGTAGACTCAAAAGCAATTTCCTCAGTACCGGAAAATGAATTTGTGGGGAGTCCCTTCATTTGTCCAAGCCCTTGGAAAATAGAATTGCAGCAATACATTTCATGCTTTTTATTTGTGTGGCGCAGTGAAGGGACAGTTGTTTCCCAAAAGCACTGTTTCAATCTGTTTGCTTGGAGACAGCCCTGCATTGCTACCTGCCTGGAAATCTCATCCCAGACAGTAAGAACACAAGATTTCTTTCTTGTGAAAGTTTTTTTTTTCTGCAGAAATTGATAAATATCCCAGAGAAGACTGCCATGGTGTAATGCCACATTTTGGCTCAGTTTGAACCCTTATAGCAAATAAATATGAAAAGTCTTAGCAGATGCCTGCTTAAAATCCAGGGGCTCTGTTGTGAATCTTATGTAAGGTTCAGCATCGCTTGTTCTCACAGTGACTGTGAAGTGAGTCTGGCTCCCAGCCAGGTCTCTCACACAATGATTAACCTGAGACTACATGGCACCATCTGGTACTGTCTCAGGTAGGAAAGATATAAATGACTGAGTAGTTACACTTTTCCCTCTGTAAGCAGAGTAATATTTGAGAGATGGCCCCTTTATTTTATTCCCCAGCAGAACTGCCATGAAATATTTCATGTACAGATAAAATTTTACCCTGGCTACTAAACCTCCTCCCCAAAAATTTTCTGGAAGTATTTGCTTCTTGCTTTGGTTTATGTACTGTTTCTATCTCCTTCTGTCCTCCCATTTCTCCCTTCCTCCTCCTCGCCTTGCCTGTCTTTCCATCCTTTCATTCTTTCCTTCTTCTTTTTCTTTCTCTTGAAGTTTTGCTCAGTTTTCCCTGAATGTGTATCCTGAGTCTGTGAGCTTGATTATCAGCTAGAGACCTAGATCTGCCCTGTTTTCTGCTTTCTAGCTGGTGAAGTATTTCTGTGGGAGCTTTTGGTAAGTCAGCAGGTGAAGTGAATAGCCAACTCAGAAAGAGTCATAACTCTTGGGGCTGACATGGTAGAAACGCTCCATTTCCTAACAGAAAATAGAAAAGAAATGTTCACTCAAGATAACAATGTTAAAGGGGAAAAATGTAAACAAAAATAATCACAAGCTTTCCTCTTGTCCTTATTTCTCTTTCTGCCTTGGGTGGCTATACTATTCAGTGCTTTAAGAATAGTATGACTTGATCCTTTGCTGTCCTATGTTTTAAAACACAAAGGCTGACCCTCTCATCCTGCTCTGAGTTTTCTTTTAAAATCAAAAATTTTGAAATATGAGGGTCACAAAATATGAAATAGCCAAGGACTTGAGATTTCCTAGATTCCACAGGCCTGGCTTCCTGTAATGCCTCCTCTGAAGTTTAAGTGGTGGTTTGGCAACTACTTCTCCAGCCATCATTAGCCTAGAAGAGTCTCCCTACAGAGGTAGAGCTGATTCAGCCTCTAAAACAGTTCTCATGACTGTTTTTTTACCCCCGTGCCTGCGTGTTTCCCAAGCACAAAACCTGAAATAAGACCAAACTTATCAAGTTCACAGACCTTGAGTTCCAATCCTTCATGAGGACCAAAATCCATGGAAATGAAAATAAAATAATGAGGAGACAGGATACTATAATGGGACAGTTGTGGCAGAAAACAATATCCTGAGAATGGGTTTGAGGCAAAAACTGGCTCAGACATAGCCAGGAAAGTTGATAGTATTAAATATTTATGAAGGATTTATTCTTACTTTCCCCGCAATTTTGCCAAAAGTACCATATTCTTCATAACTATTCCTACATACCCCTTTAAAAAATATTGTTTATTTATTTATTTTAAAAGCACTTGCATTTTAGAAAAACGAGCAGCTCTGTGTAGGCTTATTCTGGCTCTTGTAAATTAGTAATTGTTGGGCAGGTATGGTTGGGACTTTGTTCTGCTCTGGCTATCACAATCAACTGGTAAGATACTTTGGCTTCTGCTCCTAGAGGGTCCTAAAGCCAGAAGATAACTTTGAGATATCTGTTGAACAATTAGGGTAGCTAAAGACACCTAAACCAGCAAGGTAACACATCAAAATTGGTTGTGATGCTGGAACCTGAATAGGCATCCCTAACAGGCAGGGAGGAGCCCCATACCACAAGAGGGTAAATGGAACAGTTCCCAGCTGCACAACAAAAAGCCTACCTGTTCACATCAAGAAAATACTTAAATTTTTACAATTATTTTATTACAAGCTAAAATTCCTCAGAAAGAGGTTGTAACACGGGATAGGATTCAGCATTGTAGACCACAAAGCAGATATTGTACCTGGATGCTGACATCAAGAAACTGAGGACGTGTTTACAGAGGTGTAAGGGATTGTCACTGTGTTTAATAGACCGGAATTAAGAACAGTCAGATTTAGGCTGAAAAGCAACAAAAACTTCCTCATATTGATATGTCTGATAATACAGAAGAGACTCCAAAGGGAAGTTGTAAAAGAATAATCAGTGCTAAAAGCCAGAATATAATGATGAATTTTTCACTCGCAGCAACATGAACTAGGCAGCCCAACAGGGCTTTTCTATCCTTGGCTTCCATTATTCTATGGTAAAATTAGAAGGCAAATAAGACAGCCTTATCTTTTATTGCCAGTAGGAGAATGCTTACCCAAGCTAATCATGCTGCAATATAACTTCAACATTTTATACTGGATATTATTATAGGTACATATCACTATAACATAGTGCTTTCATTTTGAGCCCATCATGGTGCTGTAACAGTTTTCTAGCAAAACACGTTAAATTTAAAGGGGAAAATGAGTGGGAAGTATAGTACTCTATTATCTCTACTGTGGCTTTGGTTTTAGGGGTTTTATTGTTAGACTTGGTTTTTGTTACTAGTTCACAACAGCAGTTGGGATTTACTCTGTGTGTGTGTATGTGATTTTAGTTTGAGGGTCTCCAGAGATTTTAAATGCAGTCAGCCTTTCCTCTACTGTGGTATTTATTTTGCTTGCCTGCTTCTCTGTAGTTTTTAATTTCATTGAAATGAATTGCTGTTTAAATCAATGACTTGCAAATGTCAGTATACTGATGGGATGCTAGGGATGAAAAAAATTTTCAGTGAGATTTCATGAGTTTTGGGGAGACTGAATACCTACAAAATGTGTCATTGCTAAACCTCAAGCAACTCCATTTGAGGTGGTAAAATAGAAACTTTAAAGCCTTTGAACACAATACTCAAAATTAGGTACAGATTACACAGAAGAGGTAATACTCCTTAAATTGTTCATTATGCTCCTAGGAGGAAATGGATGCCTTTATGGAGCCAAAGATGTATTGGTTTCTTGACTGCTACTTATATTGGAAAATAAATTTATTTGAAGTGTCAGAAATTATTTACATAAAATGGAGCTTGTTCATCAAGGAATTCATCTACCACTCTGAATCAAGATCCAACCAGCAATTAGACACATATTTCTGTAGGGATTAAAATAATTTAGAGCATAGATATACCCCTTAAAAATAATATAATACATATATAACATTGGTGAAAATACAAGGCTGGCAGATTGAGGGGCAGAACACTGAGGTGTTTAAAAATATGAGCTTAGAGTTGCAGTTGTTACTCTTCTGCATGTCCACACTGGCTTCAGATTTCTCAAGTAAGGAATAGCCAAAGAAAAGCCTGTTCATTTCTTTGGGTCTCAGAGGATGTGTTTTCCACCCAAGAAGAGTTTTAGTCCCTCTGTGTTTCATCAAGAAAGTTTGCCATGAAAGCCCTGTCTTAAAGGATGCAACAGATATGCCTAGGTAAAATTAGGTAAGATCTGATTTTGATATTTTTTTCTTCTGGTAAATTCTTTTCTTCTACGTGATTTCTGTCTCAATGTGCATGTCAGTTAGCTTTGCTAATCCAGAAGCAAAGGGCTAATCTGAAAATCAAGTGTATCATACATATCATAGATCCATTTATTTAAAAACCAGGTTAAAGAGAGGTCCAGAAGATGCATCTGTTTCTCTGACACCCTTTTTCATTTGACAATCATGAGTGACTAATGTGAAGGCGACTGAAGGAGGCTGCATTTATCTGTAAACAAGCTGGGACCTCTTCTATTCTTTCACTGGGTAACTTCAATGGCTAGTCCATCCGAGTCCTCTGAGACTCTGTATAGATGCACCACTACTTCAAATGGAACAAAGTAAGGTTTTACAAAAGCAGTTTGAATCACATAAAATATATACACAGCTTCTATCACTGTTGTGCCTAGCACTTTTGATTAAAAATTTCAACTGAAAAGTTCATAATGATGCCTTATTCTTGTAGATGTTCTGTTTTCTCCAACACAGAAAAATCACAGTCATAGAATGGTTTCTATTGAAAGGTACCTTAAAGATTATCAAGCTCCAGGCACCCCTGCCATGGGCAGAGACATTTTGCATTAGACTGGGCTGCTCAGAGCCTCATCCAACCTGGCCTGAAACACTTCCAGGGTGGAGTAGAGATTTACAATCACCTCTCTTGATCTGCTGACCCCACTGCTTTTTATGTAGCCCAGAATACCACTGGCTTTCTAGGATACAAGCGCACATTGCTGGGTCATGTCCAACCCCCCGTGTACCAGCACCTCCCCTACATCTCAACCTTCTGGGCAGGGCTGCTCTTGATCTGTCAACCCCCCAGCCTGTGTTGACACTGGGGTTGCCCTGACCCAGATGCTTCACCTTGCACTTGGTCTTGCTGAACATTATGAGATTCCCCTGGGCCCACTTCTTGAGCTTGCTCCTCTTGATGGCATCCCATCCTTCAGGTGTGTTAACCACACCACTCAACTTGGTTTAACCTGTAAATGTACTAAGGGTGCACTTGATTCCTTCAAGAATGCATTCAATCCTTCTATGCCATTAATGAAAATATTAAATAACAGTGGTCCCAATACAGACCTCCGAGGACACCACTTGTCATTGATGTCCACTGGGACTCTGAGACATTGACCACTACCCTCTGGATGCAAACATCGAACCACTTTCTTATCCATCTAACAGTCCACTCATCACATCCATCTCTCACCAGTTTAGAGAAAAGGATGTTGTAGAGGGCTGTGTCAAAGGCTTCACAGATGATGCAAAGTTATATGGGGAGTCTGAATTAGATGAGAACTATAGAACTGAGAGTTAATCCTTTTTTACTTTGTTTTTACTGTCATTCTAATCCTACCTGAAGTCTATTGTAACCAAGAGAAGAACTATGCTATCAGAAACTATTGAGCTACTTAATTCAAATGTGATAATTTATGGGGATAATAATCAGGAATGACTCATCATTGGCAAGTTTGCATCACCATTGTAACACCTCCTCCTCCCACAGCCACAAACACCTGCGGGTGTCTGAACCTTTGGTGGAACAAGAGAGAATGTGAGTATTTGGGAAGAGGCATCAAAGCCTGACTTAATCTCCTTACCCAAATACCTGTCCAGACTGCTCTCGAGAGTTTGAAGGAGAGGTGTGGAGGTGAGTGGGAAAGAAACAGTCATTACAGAAGTATAATGGAGCTGGTTAATGGTCCTGGACACAAAACCAGTCTGGGTAGAACTTCAGTTCCTTATTATTGGCACAACAGCAAGTTCTGTAACACTAACATCCTTTAGCCCTTAATACAACTAGAAGGGCAGTAATCCCAAAGATAAAAGTATATATGTAAGCATACATATAGCTCTCTGTTTCCACACACAGCTTTGTGGTTACAGCTGAACATAAGTAAATTTACTCATCATATATATATCTACACACATATATATACACATACAAACCTTTCTTCCTGTACATACAAAGAATAGGCTTGACATCTAAACCAAGCAGAAATATATGCACAACCTTAGCTAGTACTTTTGATAAGATGTTAAGCCCAGCTGTATGGGAAGAAGGGAA
>VXBU01010069.1:184056-243978 GCA_013400315.1 Bombycilla garrulus | reverse complement strand
AAGGGAAGGGAAGGGAAGGGAAGGGAAGGGAAGGGAAGGGAAGGGAAGGGAAGGGAAGGGCTGTGTAACCATGATCCATTGTCCTGTATAGTTTCTGTAGTGATAGAAGAGCAGTGTATCACAGCTTGTAAGAAAAGTTACAATGCATAGGGAGTATTTGAAGAAAACATCAGCTAAGTTGTTCTTTTCAAATGTTACTACTTACAGAAAGTCACCAGTATGATAAGAATTTAAAATCCTATTAGGCAATTGAGATTTTTTTCCTGTAATTTGACATGAAAGTCTTTTTGTTAGTGACTTTCATATTGTATTAGCTATAAAGGAACAATGGAGAAGTAGGCTCTGGCTCTGAGACAAGCCTGAGTTGCAGTCCTACCACAATAAATTCCAAGGTGAGTGGCAGAAGATGCAAATGAGCCAAGAACTCCAATGAGCAGATAAGGCACACACAGGCTGATAGAAAAGTGTGGTGTTACACCTTCTACTACTTTTGCTACAAAAAAAATTGCTTGAAGTCTGGGGGACAGAACCGGTTGCAGATTGGACAATGTCAGTTTCATGTTATTAAAGATAATTCTCACACAAATCCTCTCTTTTCCTAATTCATGGGCATAATTCTGTCTTCCCATTGTAATTTGCTTCAGGTGGCTTACTGTCTAATATTTCTATTTTTTTAGAAACCTTAAATATTTAGCAGAATACTGTATCACGACACCTTGTAATCCCTCTGTGTATGTGAGGAAAGAGAATAAAGCTTGTGCATTGTCTAAATTAGGCTTCAGAATGATGTATCTTTTTTTAAAGAGTAAGTGAAAAGATAGAATCAAAAGACTATGATTCTAGTTAGTAAACCTATCTACAAGAGGATCTAACTCAAAAAGAAAATCCATATCAACTATAATTTAAAATTGCAGGGCAAATTATATATGAAGAAAAAAAAAAGAAATTATTACTGTGTATATTTACACATCCAATGCTTAATGAAAACATCTGGTCTTGGCTGAGTGTGGGTGTGTCAATTTTCTTGTTTTGTTTTGTTTTTTTTTTTGATGTGTGCATTGCAGCATTCATAAAGCTCGTCTTCCTAGAGCCTACAACAGAAATTTACAATTTAAGTGGCATAATGAGCAGATTTATGCAATTCAATTGTTGTGTCACTAAACCTTAACATAAAATTATACCGCTGAAAGTGAAAAGAACTCAGAGGAGACAACAGCCAGCATTTATCTGATAATCAAGGTACTGTACTGATAGTGCCCTGAATGCATGATGTAGGACAAGTATTGAAAAGCAATCTCTTCTGCTTTGTATACTTTCATAAATGACACATTTAAAACAGCATCATGTAATGAAGAAATCAAGGAAATGTGCACACATATAATCAAATTTCCTAAATTCTATTTAATAGGATAAAAGCTTAATTCTTAGTTTATTGTAAACCAGACTTGGGATATAAATTTAACATCTTATCTAAATCAAAATAAAAATTTAGCACTGTATTTGACTATTTGTTGTCAATGTCTGAAAGAACTGAACCAGAAAAAGTTGGTTTGCATCCTTTTTATGGCTTTCCCTGTAATTATCCTGATAAACAGCAAATTATTTTCAAGTGCATCAGTGTCTCCATTTATAAAATAAGGATAATGGTTCTCATGAAGATATATAACAAAAAAGGACAACTAGAAACTTAGATATAGTAATATGTGCATTGAGTGAAAGGGATTCATACAGATAAAAAAGAAGAAAAACATGAAATTATATTACCAAGAGGAGTCACTAATAGATTTGGGTTGAATTCCAGTTAGTCACTGGGCTTTCTGATTTAACATCAGCAAGACCAGAACATTTATTTGCATAATTTTATTTGGCAAGTAAATTATCTAATCTGCTGACTATAGTATTTCTTTAACATAAAAATACACATGTATTTACAAAATATATATACTAGCATATATAGTGCATAGCAAAAATTAGCAATAAAAGATAATGCTAAACAGAAGTGTCGTGAGAGGAAACACATTAAAGAGAAAGCTCACATCTTAAAATAAAATTGAACTTTTTTTCAAAGTACTTTAATATCTATATTACTATCTGTGACACAGAAATTCAAAGCCTTTGGTAGAAATGTAGATAAATAGATTACTTTTATGCTGCTGAAGTGACTCATCATTTCAACAACACTTGCAGTATTTTTCTGGATTTCCACCTCAAATTGCTTGATTTCTGTCTTATAAAATATATGTTCCTTTTATCTACATCATTTTTGTCTTCTAACTGAACGGAAAAAAACCAAAACAACCCTACATTATAATCACCTGCAGTACATTGTTGATGCCATCAGTAGACAACTCAAGAAATGTAGAAAGGTATGATTACTACAGTATTTGAAACACTTATGATAGTCACTACAATGAGTTTTACTTATACAAAAGAAAATAAGTAAAAAATGGAAAAGATTTTTTAAAAAATATATTATGATATTGGAGCAAAATTAGAGGCATCATATTTTGGTAGTTGACTTCTTATTGTTATATGGCAGCTATACCAATTGATTTTATAATCTTTTTCATGTAAAAGCCACCTGGCTCACTGTTTAGTGCTGTGCATAGCATATGACACCACATCTTGAGAAGCACTTAGCAGTAACTAAAAAAGCTAACTGGCAGTTAAGGTAAAAGATAATGCATATCTGAGGCTCAAACCTGACAAACACACAGAATCAAGTGGAAAGTAGGCACTTGAGTCCTCTGGCATCAGTGGAATAAAGGTACCTGAATACATTTGAGGACCTGGCTTTGCATTTCAGGTAACTGCTTTCTTATTTGGGGATGTGATCCCACATGCCATTAGGTTTTAGGAAGAAATGAAGTGGGAAAGCTGTTAGTTTTCTTTATTGTTTTGAATATTTTTGTGTGTCTCTAAAATAGTGTTTTGCATTGATTGCATGGTATAATTGCTTGCAAAAAAACTGTTTTAATAACCCAGAATGCTTTCAATAGAAGAATTTAAAATATATCTCCAGATAGACTGTATCCTTCCAATACATTATAAGTCTTCCAGAAGACAGCAAGCATTAGTGCTGAGAGAAGATTTCAAACGCATTATAAAATATCCCAGTAATGACAGTTCTTTCAAAACATGCTTATTCATTGAATAAAATTTGTGGAGAATACTACATTCATAATCACACTCCCCACCTACAAAAACCTCCAAGCATCATGCCATGGGAGAGTACAACAAAATGTATATTTCCATAAAAATCAAAACAAACAAATAATCCCTCCTAACATATTGATTAAAAAAATAAAGTTAAAAACCTCTATTACCTCCAAACCTTTATCAAGGTTATTCACATGGTTATTATAATTTCCTTCTAGAAATATGGATAACATCTTTTCAGAAATTTTATTCACTTTCCTATTCTTCCAAGCACAACAGGGGGAAAAAACCCCTCAATTACTATTTACAATATTAGCAGATTAGCAGAATTGATATTTATGGAAAATGCATGAGCACAATCTAGATCTGAATGTGACATCCTGTCACAATACACCACTTCCCTCAAAAATGTTTTTGTTGACAGTTTCACTTGCTTTCTGGATTCATATTTTCCCTTTATAATCTCACAAAAATCCCCACTGAAAAAAGAATGGTAGAAAACCTTCTGAAAAATTAGCAAAACACTCTGAGATGATCCAACTGCTTTAAAGCTGAAGATATACTAATATTTCTATAATCAGCTTTCTGAGACGAAACTTCAAAGCTTCCGAGCTACCTGCAAAACAGCACTGCCTGTAGCAGCAGGGTGAGGAGAAGGGGAGACGATTGACAGGAAGAAGGACAGATGGTAGTGGGAAAAAGAATTACAGGCTTTTACTGCCTTGTGGCTAATCTTAGCAGTATTTACTGTTTTTAAGAGAATTAGGAGAAAAAATGGATACTGTTGTTTTTATCACCGTCTATAACTATGTGATAAGAATGATGTGCTCTGATCTGTTTGTGGATCTTGGTGAAAAGGATGCAGGAAAACATATTCCATCCCCTGCTCCATTTTCAGTCCCCATTTCAGTACAGCCACAGCCCTCTTACCCTGTTTAAAGAAAGTGTTTTATCCCAGAAAGCACTCTGTCTTATTCCCTGTGAAAAAAAGTAAGAATTTGTCTCCCTTCTGTATAGTACCTGCTACAGCTTAGTGTGAAGACTGTACTGACTTGGAAGACAAGCACTGCCTGGTGGGGAGGAGAGGCACTGACCCCCCTGAGCTCCCTGGGAAGAAGGATGTTCTTCCTTTCATCTGTGTGGGCCTCTGCCTTAGGCATACATTTTCCCTTTGTAAGTGAACTGAGTTGGTGTTGAGGCACACTTTGTTTCAGAGATTTGCCACTAAAAACATAATCAACAAGCAAGAGCACATCTTTGAACAACATGTGTGCAAACCCATCTTTTTGTATCTTTTATATTGCTTTTATTTGCAGCTGGTGCTTACACAAAGAAACAGGCAGAAAACAGCAGGAATATCCTTTGGTGACTTGTGCACTGGGGTATGTATTCCTAGGGTGGGCTTCACAGAGCAGTGCTCCTTAACACAGCTCAAGTAATTTAAAAATGGCAATATGCCCTCTTTGTTTATTTATAATTGTTTTTAACCTAGATGCCTCTTTTAATTTTTTTTCTCTGTCCTGGTGAAACAAAGTCTATGTTTTGGGTGGACTGTAGATTTCTAAGCCAGTTCCTCAGCTGGCCTAGTTAAAGCACATTTACATGAAGTCAGTGGGGCTAAGCCAATTTGCACCAGCTGTGAAGCCAGGCCTCCATGCATTTGTATTCACAGGAATGAATGCCTGGTGCAATTTTGACTGGTGATTGAATACGGTCTGGTTTCAAAACACTGGCTTCTCATTAATCACAGCAGAGATAATTATTACTCTAGGCTTGATTCAGTCTCTCTTAAATAATTTCTAAATTGTAATTTGGTCAGATCTAGGCACTTAATGGTGAGCCTGTATAGATAAGCGCAGTCAAATACACATATTTTGCCCAGCACACTGGGCATCCAGCTATGATCATATGTACCATGTCCTGAGTCATGTTTGGGCAGCATGGTGGCCTCCCTTGCAATAAACTTGCATACAGCACAGCTACTTTGGGACAGAATACAGAAACTACAGTAGGGACAGAATAAAGAAAGAACTATTTGTATTTAACCATTAGTGTTTCAGACAAGGTTTCAGTAAGCCCATTTACAAACGTCACCTAGACCATGGATGCACCTAAAACTCTCACTTTATCAGCGATAAATAAGAAGCACCTACCTTATCCTTCAGATCTTCTGGACTGAAGCCATGCAAACTCTCCCTACAGGGCTCCAGCAACATTATGCTCCTGCCCAATGCTTAGGTCTCTTAGCAATCACTAAGGACTCCAAGAAGCTCTCTAAGTCCTATTCCTTAGAAAATGAAAAGCATATTTAGCAGCTTGCTAGTCTGGACATTCCTGCAGTACACTAGTGACTCCTGATTTTTGGTGCCTTTGTCTTAGTGCTAGGCCACACAGCTACTTTGAAAATGAGGTTACAAACAAGATGTGTATGAGTGTGGGATGGCATATCGTATTTAAACAGGGCTCACAGACAGCCAGAAGTGCAAGACATTAAATGTTAGGAATAGATTAAAGAACAGAAAGGCTGTCTGATCTGATTTTTTTTTGTTGTTGTTAATGCAGATATTATTGCAATCATGAGATCAGCCTTGAAGAACTAATCAAATTTTCAACAGTCCATTCAACAAAATTGAATGCAACAACCTTGTGTCCCAGAGAAGTCTGCTCCCTGCCTCAGCAGCTTCCTTTACTTCTTAAAAACACTGAGAATTTTTAGAATACTTGGTTTATAAGCCTATGCTATTTTCATGCTCTATGGGCTACCTTGTGTTGATGGTGGTGTATTCAAACTGCGAATTTAACAAAATTATCGAAGCACTGGCCTGTAGAAGCTTTGTGCTGATCCACAGAAGGTTTCACAACTACAGCTATTTTCAATGACTGACTAACCTGCATTGATGTTGTCTAGTAGTTGCATGTTAAGCTTCGAGAGTGGGGGAAAGATGTGTAAGCACTGGATAAAGAGCTGTGAAGTTGAAATTGCTGCTTCTGAGATAAGAGATTCAAATTTCTCCGTTAGTGAGAATATTTGTTTCATCCATTCTCTTCTAAAAAAACCAAGGAAATAAAAAGAAGAATGTAAGTTTTAAAACTGCTCAATTTTATTTGGATTCCAAGAAGAATACAGAAAAGAAATGTAAGGATTAAGGGGAAAATATAAATGAGAATGCATATTTAGAGCTAGCTTTGAGGCCGCAAGGCTCTACCAGAACTATCAGGTGTGCTTGCAAAGGAAGTATTAGCATCTGCATTGCAAAGCAGTGGAAGTGTAATTGTGATGACAGTTATGAGCCCATAAGAAATGTACAGAGCAAGATAGGACTTTGGGGGGAAATTCAATTTTAGCACAGCACAGCCTGGTCCGTTCCATCCCTAATAGTGAGCATTTTTTTTAGCTAGTGCATTTGGATTATGGCTTTCCTGATTCTTCAGTCTGTTTTCAGCCTCTGCAAAAATTATGATGGCTGTGGGGCTGATATAACTTGCACCAGTTGTCAATAGGATGCTGAGGAATCTGTCAGAGGAAGTGCAGCCAGGGTGTGTTTTGTCCTGACCATTCCTGCCCTGTCTCTTATGCTCTTCTGGGAAGCCTTCAAGGCAGGCAGGAAAAAGGATTGCTGGGAAAGCCATGTGATGTGCAGCTGCCATTGTGCCTTGTGCAGAGAGAAATCACCTAAGGAGGTGTCTGAGCATTCTCGCTTACACCCGTTAAAGGCAGTAAAACCGGGGGCTGAAGCAATTTGGTCACTGGCATTGCAATACCTGAAGGCAAATGTGAATACATTTAATGTGAAAAGCACTTGTGTGAGAACAGTTTGACAGCAAAACTCAAGACATACTCATGAAAAAGAAAGGCAAGGACACAGAACAAAAGGATTGTAATCTCCTGAGAGACTTATGTTTAGTCTCAAGAGACTGAAGAAGATATTTTATTTCCCTACTCAAGCTGCTTTAGTATCATATTCCTATGCAAAATTTGTCTACAATGGGAGCCTTGACCAGGTCCTTCGTGAACATCATTTCAGGCATACCCCAAGAGTGGAAGACCCAGACAGAAAGACAGAATATAGGGCAAGCTAATAGCTATGGGGAGCAGGTAGGCAGCAAGGTGTTAATCTGTTCCACAGTGGAAAATATAAGAGCAAATGTTGAAGTGCTTCTTGCAGCCTAACCACCCAAACAACTCAGCAGTTTGTTTTGCAGATTGTTCGGTCAGTGAGGCACTATCAATCTGTGGTGAAACTTCAAAGCCTAACTGTCTTTGTAGATCTAGACTAGACATTAACCTAGGATATACGTTGTGAAATACTTGCAGCAAGGTGGAAGGATTAAATGGGATACTATAATCTTTCTCTCTACCACCTACCTTTATCTCCTTGTACTTCTTCTTTATTTGATTTTTTACCCAGTGATTGCTCTCAGTCCCTCCTGGTCTTCCCTCTTCTGCTAGTTGCACTTTTCCTTACCCCAGTTGCTCTGCTCTATATGCACAACTTGGCTGGAAGTAAAACTAATAAGATTTTCAATCTACAAAGCCCAGATGGCACTTTCCGTGCTTCAGAGGCTGTCAATCTTGTTCGTCTCACTTCCTGGTCATTAGCAGGGGGAAGGGAGGAATGGGAGGAGCACCAAGTCCCCTGCTAGGCTAGGAGAGGAAAATACTCCCCATCAGCATTGCTGGGGTGTGAAGGTAGATGCAGAATAGGGAGAAGAATAGAGAAGCAAGACTGTTTCACAGTACAGGAGTCTGATTTAGTAATGATGTAAAAAAAATTAATATAAAATAGTATAAAAAGAAACTCACCAAAGAGAGAATAAAGTATATTTAAAGGAAATAAACAATATAAATAAAGATGATATGAGAAATGTGTGGAGAAGGAAGATCCAGGTGTTGGGAGATGGAAGAGATGCAGAGCCTTATGGCAAGAACAAAAACCATAAAGGAATGTCGGCTATGTGGATAGGTGTGACATGCAGGAGTCTGGAGTCCTAGGAATGAAGCTGTGAATGGGAAGGCAGAAATTTATTTGTGAGAGGAATGAAGACATGGCCCGAAAAGACTAATTCTATATACAAAACAGCCTGTATTGTATAGCTTTTATTCTCTTAACCAATTGCAAACAAATTCAAAAGATGGGTAACTATATCAAATAATATTATCCCCTAGACCTCTGGTCTAGGGGAAAAAAAAAAAGACAGAAATAGGAACAGCCTTATGTGCCAGGCTAAAGTGACCCCCAGCACAGAGCTGCAATGTAGATGGGACTGAGAGCTACCCCACCCCTTCTTTCAGTCAGCAGAGCTGACCAGCTGAGGTGTTCAGGGCCCACTGAGGGGAAGGAAATGCCTGCAGTCTCACTAGCACTACTAAGAAACATTACTGCAGCAGACATTGAACTCTTCTTTCCTCTACTTAAAATGTAAAAAGTCCAGAAGAAAATCCTAAATACACAGCCAAGGTATCTTATTTGTTTCTTGTACCTTGTGACTTGAACTCTGTTATTGGTATCAAATTTAAAAATAACTCCTGTGAGGCATAAAAATATTTCCATGTTATCATTTTTATCTATGGGAAATTAGGCAGAAATGAGTTCACCTGAGCTGAGTGCTAGGTGCTTACTAAACCAGCCTCCCACTCCTCTCCTTAGCAGGACAAGAAGAGAAAATAAGATGAAAAGCTTTCAGGCTGAGGTAAAGTCAGTTTAATGAAATAAAGCAAAAAGTCACATGTGGAAGCAAAAAAAAAAAAAAAACACAAAAAGAAAACCAAACAAACAGAACAACAACAACAACAACAACTAAAAAAAAAAATAAAAAATAAAAAAAAATAAAAACCCACCAATCAACCAGAAGATGTATTCTATGCATTCCATCAGCAGGAGATGTCCAGTCACTTCAGAGGAAAGGGGACCTCACTATAGGTAGGAGTTGCATTGTAAAACAAATACCTTGATAACAAATGCCCCATCCCTGTACCTTTCTTAGCCTTTCTTGCTGAGCCTGACATCACATGGTGTGGAACATCTCTTTGATCAGACTGGGTCAGCTCTACCAGCTAAGCACCCTCCCAACCCCTTGCCCACCCTCAACCTACTGCCCCTTGATGTGGTATTTGGGGAGGGAGCCTTGATGTTGTGCAGGCACTGCTCAGCAGCAGCCAGCAGATTGGTGGGGCACCAACACCTTTCCAGCTACAAATACAAAACCCTGCAGCATCACATAGTTTGCTAAGAGAAAAGGTAGCCCCACTCCAGGCAGACTCAGTACACAGGCAAAAATCATTAATGATCACACAACCAAAGAAATGTTACTCAGAAGGGACCCCTAGAGACTGCTTTTCCGGTCTCCCACACAAAATGAGAGTAGATGACAGAAACTGTCGTTTTACCTAACCAGATCTTGAAACCTTTCAAGTCAGAATGTTCCACAACCCCTCCAGACTGTTCAGTCCAGTACTGCACCTTTTTCCTAGGGTCTGATCTGAACCTCCTGAGCCACAGCTTGTGGTCACTGCCCTTTGTTATATATTTCTATTCACTAAGAAGCGTTGGGCAGGAACCCCTATCTCAAAAATATTGATTACCTTAAAGGAATTCTGAGTCTATGGTGTTCAACGTTTGCTCAGTAGATACTGAGGGAGGATAGTTTCATGTTAAGTTAGAGCCCTACATATTTTCATCTCTTTCTTTAGGATAAGGTACTTTCTGGTTAGCTGTAAAAATAGAATGGGCTACTTCAGCTGAACAAAACCAGGGTGTTTTTTGAAAATTATTTCAATATTAATTGAGTCTAAAATGACAGATAGAAAGGTAGATATAAAATCACCACCTTAATGCTTTAGAAAGCTGAAGTAGAAGCACATTATAGGTTTTTTTCTGCTCAGTATGGAGTATTTTATATCACTTGGCTTGCTGAGAGTTAAACTGTGCAACTGGGAAACAATAAAATCTTTCTACACATTAAATACACAAAATATGGCTGCTGCTTACTTGCTTTGTAATTTCCACTGACATTGATGTCATGTATATAAATAGGAAACTTGCTATGTGCTTAGGTGCATATCTCTGTTTCATCCATTCAATTCTATACTGCAAAATTAAAAAGCATTATATTCCTCCCCTTCTGTGGATAATTGGTACTAAACCTGTAAATTTGGAATTTTTCAAAGAAATATAATTTTTTGTTATTTCAGCATGCATTTAAAAAGTACAACTAAACTTTCACTTGTTTCCTTCTGCATGAATTTAGTCTGTCAAATTCCTAACTCCTCATTTTAATTCAAGATGTGATTACTGAGAAAATATCTTCATCTCTGTCTGGAAAAAAAATGTCTGCTTAAAATAGACAAAATCCTTTAGTCTACAGATTTTGTCATTAACATTTTGCTCACTCTTGGTGTTACACATAAATATTGATTTCTTTTCTGTGCTTAAATCTTCAAAGAGTTATTTGATATATCTCCAAAAATATCACAGAATACAAAAGAAATCTCAGAAAGTAGGATTTGAGAAGGAATGTCTGTGAATTGAATTGTATATTTGTGTAAAAAAAAAAAAACCCAATAGATTGCAAAGCATTCTTGAGAATAAGAATAAAAGGAAGCATGTATGTGGTTAAGCAAAGTTTTTTGAGTCTATGTGGGCCTGTCTTAGGTGAGAGAGGTTCCCTATTTTAGAGCAGGTAATAACTCATTTTTCAGAAGGAATGTTGGATATAATTCAGAGCAGCAATATGAACATGAAATATTCTGACCCAAATTTCTCAGCTACCTATTAATTTCTCCTGGTATAAGAATTATTTAGTTATACAGAGTTAGCAGTTGATTAGCTCCTAAAGAGAAGATGGGAATTGTCACATTCATCTCAGCTAAAGTTGGGTGACTTATAATGTGGAGTGTTATATCTGAGCTGTGTTGCAATGTCCAGTCCTAAAAGAAAAATGAGTGCTGAGAGGTCATGGTCTTCTACAGTGGATCTACCATAGCTGGGTAGGGAGATTTTTATTTTAATGTAGCACAGAATGACAGAAAACATTGCAAATAAGGTTTTGGGAAATAGATGATATTGTTTTTCAAGGTGAATGATAACTTTAAATCCACTGTATCAGTCAAAGAGATAAAGTAAAACACGTTGAATGGATATCTGGAATCAAATACATACAAGAAAATGAAAATGTGTTTAGTTTAAACACTATTTGTCCGTTTAAAAGTTTTCCAGTGTATATGCACCAGCTCCTTTCAGTGTTGTGCTCTTTCTTTTTATTACATGGCATCTACATCAATGCTTGGAGATGAGATTTTGGCACTTGTGATCTTCCATGTTCTGTCTCCTAGACTGAACACTCAAATGAGTTTGCTTGTTTTTGTTATTTGGGTTTGTTTTTTTGTTACACTTTTTTCATTTTCCCTGTCTGTTTCCTGTTGAGCCATGCTCCTGTTGGCCAAGGCAAGTGGAACAATTTTAGAAGTTATTATGCTCAGCAGTGAAAATGTCCCAGTGCAGATAGATCCAGCTGATGTGGCTTGTTCTGTATATACATTCCCTGCCAATATGTCCCTGTCCATAACATCTCTGGAAATCTCTTCCTCTGCATTCTTTCACTGATAATGAAGAATGAACAAGAGTCTGAAAGGTGTCTTTAAGCAAAGAAGAGTGAATTTTTCTTCCCCCTGTTTAAATGTTATATTTTCATTTTCAAACTGGGTAGAACGAAACAGACTCTTTATTTTAAAAATCTATTTTCAAATTCATTTTTCAAAAAAACACCCGAAATTTGAACAGACTTTAAAGCTAGCAGAAGTGTATTGGGTTTTGACCCAATGCTTTTTAAAGAAAAATAGAATAAATGTTGATAATAGTTTTTTAAAAATTGAAATGTTCATAAATAAAGGTTTTTATAATGTACATGTGTACATATAAGATACATGTTTCAAAAGGTAAAGAAAAATATTTATCTTTTAATAAAAAAATATTTTTTTAAACCCAGAAAAACAGTTTCTTCATAGTGCACCTAAGCGTTAAATCTACTCCTTATTTCTTTTATTTAGCTTGTATATCTAATATTTTTAAAACATTTAATAAAAGCAAATTCACTTAGTCAACTAAGGACACTGCTTGTTTTACAGTACTGGAAACTTCACATCCCCTGCTTTGGAAAAAAAGGAGAAATACTAGTTCAAAATTATTCTGTATTATGGAACAGACTTGCTCTGCAGTGCAGTTTGTTTCTTCAAGAATGGATTGAATTTAAGCCTCTGTCATTATTTATAGAGCTAGATTTTCTGCTGGTTTTGCCTGATTGTCATTTACATTGATGCAGAATCATTGCTACTTGGGTGTAAAATGCTGTCATTCTGAGCTGCTTGGTATTTATCCTACTTTGCACATCTATACATCAATAGAGGTAGAGGAAAACAGTGCAGAATTAGGCAAGCAGTATTGCAGATATAGTTAGAGGGACACTAAGGTTATTTTTCATGTATTTTTGTACTGCTAAAATGTATGTTAGGTTTCCAAAAGGAGGTTAAATGTCTTTTTTTCACAGTATGGAAAAAAAAAAAACCAAGCCCCTAAGACACAGAGCAACAGAAACACGAACAACATTATGTTAATTTATTTTAAGTTCTTACAGTTTACAGACATCACATTAAATTATTTTCATATTCCTCAGTAGCATGTCTCTTCTGTAGGTGTTAGGCATTCTCCTACTTAATCGGTGCAGTGTGGGAGGGAATAAACTGCAATGAAGGGAGAAAACACAAACTTTGATCAGAGCCTTTTTTACATTTTTGCTAGTTTCAGCCTTTAAAGGCTCAGCTCAGTTTGCCTAAAGACAGAAATCTTTTAGTGTTTGAAATGCCGGAGACAATACGAGATATCCTCACAACACTGTAAAATAGAATGAAAACTGTACCTTACTGGGAGAACAGCTGAAGGACAGCAGGGACAGCTTAGGTCGTCTCAAACTTCTGTAGTGATGTTTATGCAGCTCAAGACAACTCCAAGAGTTTCAGAAGTATAGAGAAAAAGTAGTAGTATGTGTTGTCATTTAATGGGAAATGTTGCCTCAGAATAATCCTGGCTCTCTGAAGCCAGATCAAAGACTTCATTCACTAGAGATCTGATCTCAGGCTGTCAGGGGAGGTAAAAACATTAACTTAAAGAACCTTTGTGTATTTTGTTTCATAACTGGAGCAGACTTTAAGGATACACACATTCAGTTGCTACAACTAGGATGACAACCAGTCTTAATAACTCTATAAGGTGGCCAAATTCTTCCAGTAATATTGTATTGCTGCGTTTTGAATAGTGCAAAACCCAAAACACATCTGTGTTTCAGTAGCTGTGCTGAATAACAGCTCATAAAAAGTTGCCATTGATCAGTTTTTCTGCTAGGGAATGAAGCAGAATTAATGGGGAATCTTGGGGCAGGATATGACCAGATCTAAACCAATTTTTGTGTGTCCTGCAGCTAATGCTGTAGCTTGCAATCAAGAGAGATCCCTCTCCCTGGTAAAACAAACATATTTCTCCAAATTACCTGTCATTTCTAAGTAAAGATGAGTCTGTGTCTGAGTCTGAGCTGTAGACCCCTCTGTAGTTCTCTTCCTCCAGCTTAACAATATAATATTTTGGAGAGGGTAGCCTAGAGAACAACCCTGCAGACAGGGATCTGGGAGTGCTGGTTGGCAGGAGACTCAGTGTGAGCCAGCCTGTCAGCCAAGAGGGCAAAGGAAACACCAAACACTGGGGTACTCCAAACATATCATGACTAGATGGTGAGAAGAGGTGATTATTCTCTTGTATGTATACAAGCTTCTCAGAGAGCTGGGTGATACACCAAGCCAGTCAGCATTTAAGAGGCATTTGGATAATGTCCTTGATAAAATTCTTTAACTTTATGTCATCCCTGAAGTAGTTACGTGGTTGCACTAGATGTATGTTGTAGGTTACTCCCAAATTAAATATTCTACCCCATAAAAAAAACAGCCAACCAACCAACCAACCAACCAACCAACCAACCAACCAACCAACCAACCAAAAAAAGCCTAGCACATCATGGCAATTTTCTGTATATATATCTTCCTAAAGTCTGCAGTCGACTGGTATAGTTTTGGGTTGTTTTTTGGTTTCTTTTTTTTTTGCATGTGGGCCTCTGGAAAATTTGCAGTCCACAGGGAAATATTAGTATCTAAGTAAAATGTAATTAATTTTATGAATTCTTGTAAGATTTGAAATTTTAAGGGTTAAATTCTCATAAGATTTTTCAGACCAGAGAAAGTTTGACTAAGCATCCAAACCTCCCAAGATTCTCTAATTACTGATGTTAAGGCACGTACCTTGAAAAGACGGAGCTGTATTTTACAGAGGGACTTCTGTCTTAAAGCAAAATTAAGCTACTTGTCTAAGTTTTGAGTACTGTTCTGCTTTCAAAAAGTCAGCAGGCCAGCAAAATATCTTTGATGATGGTGTCACTTCAAACCATACTGACAGCATTTTTGCTCATCTTAAGGTTTTCTTATCTTACACTGTCAGATTTCTGTCAAGGTTAATATGTTCTCCTCTCCTCTCCTCTCCTCTCCTCTCCTTCCTTTCCCCTATTCCCTATCCCTACACTGCTTATAGGACTTGAGGTGAGGTTCTGATTCCTTATATGGGCCTCAATAGTATCAGATGACTGTAGGATATCATTATTAGTTTAGGGGATGAGTCTGGTATTCTTTTCAGTTCCAAGTGTACAAAATAATTTGCAGGTTGTGCTGCAGTCACCAGGCTAGGACTTTCACAGCACGACACTGAAGATTTGTGTTGTACGCCCGGATGTTCATGGAGTTATGTGTATGCATCCAAAATCATGCTCCTACAGCCTGTGGGTGGCTGTGCAGTATACAAAGACAAACATGGTATGGAGTTGTTCAGATTACTTGTAGAAAGTAAGTCAATCTGAAGACCTGAAGATCTGAAACTTTCCCAAAAGCGCATCCCTTCAGAGAGAGATTCTGGTCAGGAGCTTGGGAAAAGGTGGGACTAACCTGGACAGAAGCTAGGGACAAGCTTAGTCTATCCCATCTGGAATGTTTTCAAGCAACATTGCTTCTCTCCTGCTGTTTCCAATGAATTACTAGACCCAAGTTTTCCTACTAATCAGTATTCTGCCTATTCTCCAACATCAGAGCTTTATACAGCTCTTTGATTAAATTAGAGAAATAACACACCTGCCAGGGTAAATAAATAAAGTCCAGGGAATCAACCCTTTCCCACTGGCTTCTGCGTCCTCCTCTTCTCTGTTCTACTCCAAATTTTTATCTGAAAATATTGATTTTGCTAGCATTACTTGTTTGTTTGTTTGTTTTTTCCATTGGGAAAATTGAAATTAAATGTTTTGTGCCATCTTGACATTAATTTGTGCTGGCTGAGCTCCCTTGGAGACTCACGGGACACGTAGCTTGTGTGCATTATGCCCCCCTCCTCCCTGTGGGCTGGCTTCCACTCTGAACTACATCTTCAATGAGGAAAAACCCAACACTTATTCTCTCAAACTGTGTGGGTCTCTTTTTCTCCTAGTCTTGCTCTGTTTTCAGAGAGATGCTATTCCTTTTCCTCTGAACCTTTTTTTTTTTCAGTGGGAAAGCTCTTTTTTTTTCTTTCTGTTCTATCTAATATATCTATGCTTTGTTGCTGTCAAATCCACAAGATCTTTACCTTCCACCAAATTTATTAATTGGATGCCTTGTTCTGGGCTGATAATGAAGACATGCTTTGCTCCACAGAGCTCTTTATATGTCTTCCCCCACCCCTTCCTTCATCCCAAGCTAAAGTTTACTCACAATGCCCTTTGCCTCCTTCACCTGTATAGGGATGCAGGAGAGCAGGAAATGGGGCTTGGGGTGAGTTCAGGATGCTTTGTCTCTGCTGTTGCTTTCTCCTAAGGGGAAGGACTTCCCACATTCTTCCATTGCTCCAGTGTGTGGTTCTCCACAGGCTACAGGTGGATGTCTGCTCCCTCACTGAACTCCATGGGCTGCAGGGTCACAGCTGCCTCACCACTGTCTGCACCAAGGGATGCAGGGGAACCCCTCCTCTGGCACCTGGGGCAGCTCCTCTCTTCTCTTCTTCACTGACCTGCAGTGTCTGCAGGGCTGTTTTCCTCACATATTCTCACTCTTCTCTATAGATGTGCATTTCATCCTTCTCCCCCGCCTCTTTCATAGCTCTGATACCTGAGAGGTGCTGCCACTGTGGGCTCAGCCTTGGCCAGTGGCAGGTCCATCCTGGAGCCCACTGGCATTGACTCTGTTGGATACATGTAAGGCTTCTGGAAGCTTCTTACAGCAGGCACCCCTGTAGACCCCCTGCCCCAGCATGAAAACCCAATAGAAGCAAAAACCATCAGACTGTGATAACAATAATATTACTACTAATAACAACCAACATGTTTATTTCAGTGTTAGCCTTTATTCTGCAATAGCGTAATATGTTTCCACATAGCATTGTGCCATACTTTAAAGCTATGTTTATTCAGACAGATATATCATTCTGTAAATCCACAAAATTTTTAAAGAAACCTCCTATAAAAAATATCTAAGTACAATTTCGGTGTTTTTATATTATATTCAGCTTAGGAAGCACACAAACAAAATATCCTTCATGTATTAACCTTCAAGTTAATGACCCCCTTAGGGTCATCAGCTTTTGTCAAGGAGCAATGAAAGAGGTATCTGCACAGAAAGTAGATAAATACACAAACTTTCTAATTAAACAAATACTCTTGCTGACTAAAGAAAAAGCCGCTTTTTTTTTTTTATGATGTCCATATGTTTATGCATACGTGAATGACACAGCTGTACTTCCAGTTAAAAACTTAAACAATTTCTCAGGGACAATCTCATAAGCAGATTGCCTCTGTCAGTGGAATAAGGTTATGTGAGGAAAGAAGGCTATATGGGGCTATAACTTCCTTCCATGCTCAAGGGGACATTGAGAGAAAACAAAAAGGTAAAGAGAGTGAAACAAAGCTCAAAAGATGTTATCATACAGGAGAAATTCATATACAACAGAGAATACTGACAACAGTTGGTTGAAAAGCTATTTTTATCAGCAGTAGGCAAGGAATCAATGCTTAACGACCATTCAAGGCTGAAAGAGTACTGACAAAAAATCGCACTACAGGTCAGATAAATCAGTATATGTTAGTGATTCACCCACCAATAAAATTACACATATTCGTTTAGATGCAATGATAAAGGAAATAATAAAAGTTGTGATATCATAGAAAAGATGTATGGAAAAGTAAAGAGAATGGGTTTATGATGTGCTCTAAAAGCATAACAACAAAGAATAATATTTAAGCAAAACCAGAAAATATGCATCTTGTCTGACTCAAGTTTGTGAAGAAGTCCCAGCTGAGTTTACTGAAGAAAAATGCCAGATGCAGTTTGGAAAGGAGTGCTGGGTAAATCCAGGTTAAAAGTCACTATTTGGATGTTCAGCTTAGTGAATATACTGAAGTGAAAGTTCTACTCCCAAGATTTTTCTGAGATTGATTGGGTAGATCTAAGAGAGCTAGAAAGGTTCCAAAAATTGTAATATATGATATTTTTTTTAATTTGGCTTACAGAGTTTAAATTCTGCAATGAGAGATTTTGTCAAAGTTTTCAGAGTGGAAGAAGTACACGAAGGTTTAGATTACTCTAACAAATGTCCTATTCATTAGACAGAGAGGGACTTTTGCTTTACTGCTTTGGTCCCTCACTGTAATTTTGAGTAACAGTAAAGAGAACTCTGCATTTGCAGATTCCATGTTGCACAGTTCTAAACAACTTTATCAAATACAAGACAGCAGAAACCTATGCTGAGTATGAATCACTACCTACAGATGTAGGTGAAACTGAGTTATGCTCTCACTAGAATCTCTTTGCAATGTCCTGTTAGTACAAAAGGTCATTACAAGCAGTTTAAGTATAATGCAGGTTTTAGAATAATAGTAAAAAAGTCTTTTAAATTTTACCTTTCTGAAGGAAAAAAAAATATTTCTTTTTGAAATACCATTTATTTGTGTGGTAAACTGGAATGGAACATTCTGGAATTCATCATTAAACTCCATTTAAAACTGTGTGAATTTGAGACAGCAAACTAATAGAATAGTGTTTTCACAATGAGTTACAGAGAAACTATTTAAATTACTACATGAGATGAGACAGTTCCATCTGTAAAAAACCAATTTCTTTTAAGTAAAGTATCAGAACAAATCTGATATTGCCATTTCAACATCAAACTGCCTCTCTTCAGCTATTTACAATGTAATTGCCATCCCAATTTCAGTGAAGTTCTGAAATATTTTTCTTTCATGCTCTATTCAAAGAGTATTAAAGGTTTTACAAAACTTCAAACATAGCTGCATTTGGGGCAGTAGGGAATGGGAGGAAAACAAGTAACACCCCTGCCCAAGGCCATAGGCTGAAGGAGGCTATGTTGTATAGATAGCAATAATTCCACCCTTGCATGGAAGGAGAAAGATATCTTTCTTTCCCATCATATATTCCCAGATCTCACTAAGTCATTTCTGTCTGCAAATCTAGCTTTGCTCTAGAAATCTGTAGAGAAACGTGTAATAAATATATAGACAGAATATTCTGAGTTGGAAGGGACACGCAAAGATCTTCAAGTTCAGCTCTCAAGTGAATGGCCCATATGGAAATTGAACCCACAACCTTGATGTTATTAGCACCATGCTGTAACCAACTGAGCTAATTTCAGTGGTATATTTATGCATGGAAAGTGCTTAAAAAGTCAGTCTCCCTATTTCCTTAGGTTAAAAATATAATTTAAATAAGAAACAAGTAACTAATTGGTATGTATGGAAAACAAATAGTTATCCACAATTCAGTACCATAAATATTTCCAATTAAAGTTTTAACATGTAGCATATGGTTAATAACCTAGGTTCAATTCAAGCAGAACTCCATTTGGGATTTAACTGATAGGTATTCTGCAAAACTCTACAGCATGTTTAGCAAACAGCAGCAAAAAATGTGTGACCAATTTAATCAGCATGTGCATTGGGAGTGGCTATAAATATGTTTCTAATGAATACCCAACAACCCTTGTGAAATCAACATTTATGTGCTGCTTTTTCTCTCCCTCCTCCACATGTCTTCTGGACCTTGCAGTCTGTGTGTATTCACTGGTGAAAACATAAACAAAGAAACAAAAGCAAAACCTACATGCAAGGGCAATAGAGGGGCTCTTGCAGCTGAGCAGTCTGACAGAGAGGAAGGCAAGTTACCTCCTCACCACCTTCACCTGGATTAATGTGAGCACTCACATGCACTCAAATATTTACACTTGTAAAGAGATGTGTGTGCTGTAGCACCGAAGCTTCTCTTGCCTCTGGAGTTTTGAAAAATCTTTCTTTTAAAATGTGGATGATGGGACAGGCTTAGAGAAGTGTTCCACAGGCTCTGTTCCTCTGAAACAAGCAGGATCAGAATATAGCTGTGAACCTAGCAGGAATGGGAAAGGGATTTATGTTACCACTCTTCGCTAGATCTTTTCAGAAGAGGACAGCTGTCTATAGACTGATGTCCTACACAGACTATTGTGAAAAATTTGTCCTGTATCTATTACCAAAATGCCAGCAGTCTCACATCCACTATGGCATCTTTCTATACTCTTTAATAGAGCAGTATTCCATTTACTCAGAGGAGCAGAGCAACGTTCTGAAGGTCTTTTGTCTTCACAGTGCCACAATAAAAGCTGGTGATACTGGAGTGGTTTCTGGTGCTTGGAAAACAGTGTAACAAACAGTATAGCTGCATGCCAGAGAAGGGAAAAGAGGATTAAGTAGCTGTTCAGGACTGAGACTGTGCGTTTCATATTTACTGACATTAAGTAAATGTTCTTGCTTGGGAGAAGAATTTAATCAATCAAGAAATGATTTTAAGTACCTTTAAAATTGCTTGTTGTCTCAATTCTATATGCTAATGCAATGATTCATGTGGCTTCAGTACTGCTGGTTGCAATCAGCCTTTCCAGTAACTAAACACAATCCTTTTAACTAGCATCCTGTAAAATCCACATTAAGAGGCTGCAAGCCTACTTCATTAATCTTTTCATTAATCTTCCATTCACCCATGAGACAAGAGGTGTACTAGGCATCTGTGGGCTAATATATGCTGATTTTACCCCTTAAATATCTAGAACACATAACAATAATAGTTTAGTGTGCATTGTTGCAAACGTGCCTGACAGCATTTCTATCTTCACCTAATCACAAAAACCCATGTAAGCCAATTAAAATTCTATTCTGGGGGATTGGTTCATATCTAAAATTTTTCTGAAGTATTTGAAACATTTCCTTTTAGGAAAAAATATGAGATATAGGCTGACAGCTTGTATGACAAGTTTTAACCCAATGGGATTTAAAAAAAGATGACAAATTAATCCCAAAAATCCAGGTTTATAACAGAAAGCCTTTTAGTCTCCTACCTGTAGTGCTAGTAAGAGCTGTTAGAATACTAACACTTCTTTTAAAAGCCCTTCAAAATGTTTTCTTTTCAAAATTCGAATTTTAATATAGTTTAGTTATAACAGTGCCAAAGCTATAGCACTGGAAAGGAGAAAAATCCCTTATTTGGATTTTTTTTATTAAATTCATTTTGTTCATCAGAAACATTTTCAAACCATTTTAAAATAAAATTCTGCATTAAAAAATAATCCTTTAACTTCTGTGCAGCACTCCAACTAAACATCTTGGAGTCTTTGTCAACATTCATGAACTTAGGCTCTCCACCATTATGTGGAATATATATTTATTCTCATTTACATATGAATAAACTGAGTGCACTCAAAGTGACTTAAGTATTACAGTCCTTCCTCCTGCCTCAACTTCCACTGTGCCTTTCAAAATTCACATGAAAATTATTGATATTCCCATTCATTTTGGAGGTTAATTAATCTACTAAATTTATGGGAAAGATTTGTTTTCCATTCTATAATTCAGGAGAGACATGGGAATGCAACATCTGAAACAGATACTAGGGAGCAACAGAAATATAAACCAACAAACAATTAAAGGCTGAAGTTCATTCCACCTCACTTGCGAGCCACCTGAGCTAGGAGCTTAACTGTTCTGCACTTCTATAGGTAGCAGAGGAAGATATTTCAATTCCAAAATGAAGATCTTCAGCCACAAAGTGAAAGGGTAATAAATTTTTCCCCCTGAAGGTAGCGCCTCAGAGAACTGAAGTGCAATGTCTTTCAATTAAGCCTTTTTTTTTTTCTTCTTAGAAATCTAGGATGCTTCTTCTCCCTATAAAGTTATGCAAAGAACTCCAAGCATCCCACTGAGGGCTCTGGAGCCTTTCCGTAGCCCTGGCAATGATATAACAATGATATAATACCTTTTTTTTCAGAGAGCAGGCTAAAATCACATATGCATGAGTAGGAACCTGAAGGATAGGGTACAAAGGAATAGGATAAGATAGAATAGGATAGGATACTTTATGATAAAAGGGATAACTTGTTTATACCTCATTTTGTCTTGTTTTTAAAATACATTAAATATCTTAGTAACATTGTTTTAATACCATATTTCCTTCCTACGCTTACTAGGGATAGACTGTAGGCATCTACTGTCTAGTGTCCTTTTGAATCCTTTCTTCCCATTATGTACTTTCCAAACACACCCTAAAACTTTACTACTAAATCAAAGTGAATTCACTTAATCTTTGTTTTCTGACTGGAACCTTCTTAAGTAGCTGCAGACTTGAACTTCCTTAAGGAGGTGGAATCAAGCAGAAAAAGGAGAAGTCTAATCTCCCTTCACATCTCTGTGGATAAAATATGGTTAGCAGCATAAACTTGGTGCATTTTCACTGTCCAGAAGGTAGCATTGCTAGATTTATTCCATCTATACACTGCAGAGCCCTGCCTGTGTTGAGTATTTGATAGTATTCAGCAATTGCTGTCTGATCATCAATGTCTGTGAATCCATTTGTGGCATCCTCCCTCACTACCCGTATTTTCAGCTATTGTAATTTCCCCAAAGAGATGGGAGATTTATTTGAGCCAGCTACAGTACTTGAGAGATTTATCAGTGCTGGACATTGTACAGCTGCTAAATGACCCTCCTGGAATACATGACAAACCAAATCTTTCCTTCCCTCCCTCCCTCCCTCCCTCCCTTCCTTCCTTCCTTCCTTTTTTCTTTCTTTCTTTCTTTCTTTCTTTCTTTCTTTCTTTCTTTCTTTCTTTCTTTCTTTCTTTCTTTCTTTCTTTCTTTCTTTCTTTCTTTCTTTCTTTTTCTTTCCCTTCCTTCCTTCCTTCCTTCCTTCCTTCCTTCCTTCCTTCCCCTTCTCCCTTCTCTCTCCCCCATTTTATCTTCTCAGTTTTTCCTTCCCTGCTGAGAATGACTAAGAAAAATGGAAATGTATGAGAGCCTAAATAAATGTTCAAAGCATCACACTGGACCATTATGTTCCTCTGTGCTCTGCTGTGTTGACATCCAGGCGCACATTGTCATTTACGATGCACTGAGGCATTCAGCGGATCATATGATGATCTGAATCTCATGACTTACAGTCCATGTGTCAGTTGCTCCAGTCAACAGGGATTTTTTTGTTAAGCAGAATGTCAGCCAGTGAGGGATGTCAAAGTGTTTGAAAGACTATGTCATGGTTCCAGCCACTTTAAACAAAAATGTTTTCAGAGTGTCTGTGGCTGCTCTGCTGTCACCAGTCAGCATCTACCTGTCTAGTGGCTTAGAACTTGAGGAAAGGCAAAGCGAGAGTACAAAGGAAGGCATTTCTAAAGATTGTGGGACTAATGTAATTACTCATGGCAGTTCAAAGGGGACAATTTTCCATTTCAGGTCATGCTTTACTATTGTATGAGGGTTTTTCCTTTCCTAAAAGATTACAGGGAAATAAAATATATTCAGAAACATAAACATATGCATTGGCTACTCGTATTCAAAACCACCTGGGAAAACAGCTTCAGCAATTTCCCACTAATGCACTTCTAAGTATTGAGAAACTTGTATTGGTGACTTTTCCACCAGAAGTATCATTATTTTACTCAGCATCCCTTCTGCAATTGTAAAATACCACTCTTGCATCCCCTTTTTTCCAATGATTGTTTCATGCTGTCCAGAAAGTCCTCAAGCTGTTTTAAATTGATTTGCAAATGCAACTGATTGCTCATGCTAGCTCTTTATACTATATGTTACACTCAAATTCTGGTTTTTGGGCAAAGATGAAGCATACTGCATAAATATATATATCAAAATGAGAATTTATTGTTAGTATAACTGATATTTTAAACCTGCAGTTCAAGAATCATATTTCGTCCTAATTTTACAGAAGAAGAAGGAATGATAATGCAACTATAATACTTGTATGGAGAAAGAAGTTTCAATAGTATTAACAATACAATTAAAATTATAACAGACACTTCTTAATTTATGTTCCTTTTCCAGGTGTTATGCCTTCCTGTCCACTGCCTTTTGGGATCTTATACTACTGAGTACTTAAAATAGATTCTTAAAATAGCTATGGACTGCTAGAGAGGGGAACACCACAGGTGTCAGCTTGTTCCTTTTTTATGATGTTAGTGGCTTTTGTCATTCTAGGATCCACTTGGAACCATTTTTATATATTTGTTAGTATGCATTAAAACTTTTACTCTGCCTTCATTGATCATCAGCTCTGTGTTACATCCAAATTGATGTGGCTTATCCCTAAACCAGTTTTTCTCAGATCCAGCTCTGTGTTACTATAACTGACCATGGATGAGTTCACAATCATGAGAGGATTTTAGCTGTGGGTTTGTTGGTGCCAGCCTTTTCCCCATGCCTGATCTCATTGGTCCTTGAAGACCTTTGCTATCATATGAGGCCTGCCTTTCTCCACTTTGTTCTGTTGGGGCCAAAAATCTCTCCCTCTGCAAATAGTAACTTCTCACTGCTTCAGTCTCTACTACAAGGAAAAGTAAAACAAATCAGCCATGGACATCCTCACAGTTAGAGAAATAGTGCCCGTGATTAACCATCAGAAATAATGCTGTGGGCAGGTCAAGAAAAGCTCAAGCTGAGCAGGTTTGGCAAGCCATGCACCTGCAAAGCAAGTGAAGTCAGAGAAAACCTAAGGCCTCGTACTAGCAATGGCAATGCCATGTTACAGGGCATAAATATTGCATATGTCAGATACACCGCAGTGTAGAAAGTCAGGCCGCGTTTTAGGCCGACAGACTGGGCAGTGCAGCAACATCAAGCAGGGTTAATTTTTCACCTGTTTTGGTTTCCCCAGTGTGATGTTGCTGAAGAGACTGATGGGGAATTTGCAGCTGTTTCCACTTAGTGCAAGGATCAAAATACCAAGTGTAAATATTTTACAATTCTGCATGTGCCTAAATTTTTACTACGAAACTGTGTAATGAAATCTTTTGTGACAAAAACCCAGAGGTGTTGATGTAAAGGGTTCTAAAATATTTTTATTTATGTTCTGAATGAAAAGCAGTGCTTCAAAGTCTTATACATTGTACCATGGCTGTGATCTGATTGAAGAAGCCTCAGTTCTGGTCATTTTATGCAGCATAATGACACCATTATTTCAGAGCAGCAGAACCCATCTGGTGGCATTTAAACTATGGAGGAGTTGTTTTTTTTTCTAAAATAAAATGAAAAACTACTCCTTTTTTTTGCATTAATTATGAGAATGGTGTGGGCTCTTTCTGTCATTTTCTTTTTCCTTTCTGAGTTCAGTAACAGATACGAGATACGAGATACAATAAATAATAAAATAACCTGTGGATTGGAAGATGGCCTTGTGCATCCATGGTTTCTGATGAAAAATTTGTAGCATTTTTTATTTCTTCATAGCATATGAATTCATCCTGATCCCTGATGTGATTCCACATAGCATGAAAGCATCCATCTTAAATAAGGTGTTTATTGAAATGCCTCATATATCCTATCTAGCTGTTGTTTGGTTTTATTAGTTATGAATGAGCTCCCTAAGGATGTAAACATATGACTGGAACTAATTTGATGCACTAAAAATTAATATTCCTTACTTTACACCCTTTCTATCTCTGAATAAACATATTATTACTGATAAAGGTGACATGAACTGAGACTACCTTTTTCTCAACATTAAACAAAACCTATAACATTTAAATATAAATACTTTATTCATAGCCTAATTTTGTGGTTTTCCTTTTTTTTTAAGTTTTATTTTCATGCTAGTTAAAATTGCAAAATACTAGAAAACTGCAAATTTAATATTATTCTTAAGCCTGGCAGAGGTGAATCTGCCAAATCTGAGTCTGAAATGACAAGCACATCAGTCACTGACACAAACCAGCTGCCAGGCCTCTTTATATGCAAGTCATTCAGTGAGATATCAAAACGTGGAAAATATAATACTCTTACCAATATTTCTTGTTGTATTAATGCCCAGGTGAGTTCTTCTGAAATGCTGTAGTTGTATCTCAAGAAAAAACAAGAAGCAGTAAGGCATCATACTTATTAGGACCCAATTTGCCACAGCAACAGTCAAGTGCTTCAGCCTTTCCCAGAGGCAATGGCAAGGGAGGACTGGGGACTGGGAAACTTAGATTAAATTCATAGTGTGCTGCGCATTTAGAATTCAATATTGACAGCTCTAATTACACACACCTTTCCATCACAAGTTCATCAACTAAGAGGAAAACACTAGAAACAACAGTATCAACTTCTCAGGAAAATAAATATATAAGTGCAGAGCCAAGCATTCCAAAGCTTCTGATCTTTCACCTTTCTTTCTGGAAAATACCCACATGTTTTTCCCTGTGGTTTGGTTTGTCTTTTTTTTTAATATATTTTTCAGAGAGGAAGAAGAAAAAAAAGACTGTCTAGATATTAAACCTTCAGTCCTTAAAATGTTACAGTCAAAGTGTAGGGAGTGATGTATTCTTAGGACATTTGCCTTCCAGCAGTTTCTTAAAAACAAGAAATCTCAGCTACTCTTCAGGCTTCTTCTGTGATAAATTGCAGTACGCTCTGAAGTTTGGGTCGAATTGGAATTTATTAATTATAGCAAGCAAGGCATAAGCAAACCAGCGCTGAGCGACAGGGAATCTAGCTCCACCAACCAACTGCTGCACTAACAGTCTGTTCCAGTCCATCTTTATAATTATACAGTCCCATTTCCTGCTGACGTGTCTTCTTAGCTGTACTCTGCACATGTTTCCTACTGTTGCTAGGTGGTCACATTCTGCCTCCTGGTGGTCTTTGGATGAAGGTTGGTAGTCTTCCTTGGGTGTCTTCTTTCCTTATTTGGTATTCCTGTTCCGATTTCTGGAACTCAAAGCTTATTGAGCAAGTACTTATTGAGCAAGAGCATATTTATGTATGAGTTTTATCCTAATCTAAGGACTTAGTTTCCTGTCGTTGTGGTTTGTTTTATAATCTTACAAGGACTTTAGCTTGTCATTGTGGTTTGTCTTTCAAGGACTTTAGCTTTCTGTCATTGTGATTTGTCCTTCTTAGTGAACAAAACATCCTTTAATTTATCACACTTCCAACTCTGATGAAGAGAAATAAGGACCTGGACAAGGCAAATATTTTAGAACAGGTTGGACAATTTCATGGAAGTAATTAATTCTCTCTCAGTAAAAGAGAGAGCTTGGATAACTAAATGATGGTTGAGATTAATCCTGCTCTTTCAGAATATGCCCCTAAGAACACAAGAAGTCCTGTATACATTAGACATACTTATGTCCTCTGTGCAACTGCATGTGTCAGCCATAGTCCAAATGCAGCACTTGACAGCATTGGAACAGATGTAACAGTCAGTTAATTTTAAATATGATTTCCACCAGCACAGAAGCTGATTGAAGTAATTCATCAGCATATCCCAAGTCAAGTAAGTGAGAACTTGCTCAGTCAAGTTACAATTCACAAGTTACATATAATGAGAGATGGGGTTTTATTTTAGAGGGTATTGTTCTCAGTAAGAACAACTTATTCATTGTTCTAACAAACAGTTTTTGTGAATGATTACAAGTAATTCTAAACCTCACTAGTGTGGGAACAATTCTCTGCTTTTCTTCTCTGAGTCTAGTTCTGTATATTTAGTAAAATTTATTGAATTCTCTACCCTTGCAAAGTATGGCTATATCTTTTGTTTTAGCACCATGTCTCCAGGGAAATTAAAGTTCCATTTTGAGTTAAGTTATGAATTAACTACTGTGAAATCTTGGTTTAAATCTAATATCAGTTTGAGGATGTGTAATCCACATGAGCTATATGGTTGCAGCCGGTCCTTATGTAATAAATTCCCTGTGATATGGAAGTGTGCCAGGAAGTTTAAGGAAAGGGTCACTGGTACCCAAATAAGATGGAGATATGCCTAGCTCATGATGAGTTAGGGCAAGGTGAGCACAGTCAGTAACAAATTTCTTGTCTGATTTTCCATTTTATAACCATTTATTCAAACACTCGTAAAATATGGAGGTATTGTAAAACTCCTATGGATGAACTCTTAAGTCATTTAAATTTCAAATAATTTGGCCATGTGAGTAACAGTGGCACACAAACTTCTTGTGTATGTTCATGGAAATCATGATGTATTTTCCTTGTTCATTGTACAACATTATTTCTCTAGTGCATGAGTCAGATTTGTTTAATAACATAAATGCCTTAAAAGAGAAAAGAAGAATCAAACTTTATTGACATGCAAATCTGTATTTTATCTATGGATATGGCATGAAATGTATTTGACATTTTTGTCTTTATAGAAGAAATAGACTGTAGAACTTTGCAAGCTAGCAGAAGTTTCTACATTGAAAAATGTCCAAGACTCCACTATATCTTCAGTAAAAATAATCCTTTTATCAGCATTATGAATATTTTAATATGCATACAATTCAGTTCCTCACAGCTCGTTGCAGGGCTCAGGTATTGCCATGCAGACTGCTGTAAAGAGTACTATATCTCCTACTAAATATTTCCTTTTGTTTCATTCCAGATATTATTCATTACAAAGCAAATTTTCTCAATAGATGCATTAATGTATTGACATGCCAAGACGCTTCTGTTAAAATGTTCTGATACTTGGACAAAAGAATTTTTTTTTAAAGATGAAGCATCACACAGCCAGCAGGATTCCATATTTTGTTTATCTGACAATCTTTCTGTTGCCTAACAGGCACAAAGTACTTGACAAGAAGAATTCAAACAATTTTCACATTAGGTTGTCTGGAGTTGCATTTCTGCCTTGGGATTTTGTTTGTTTGTTTGTATCTTTTTTATGTTTGGTGGTTTGGTTTCTTTTGTGGTTTTTTTCTTTTTTATATTTGGGGTTGGTTGTTGTTGCTGTTTTTTAATAGTGGTATCTCTGAATGAATGTCCGACAGATAAGAAGCTCTCTATGTTCCAGCCATTTACAAACTCTGTGGAAATTCTTCACCCTGTCTGGGGACAGGCTGTTAGCAGAATTATATCCTTAGTTTTTCTATGTAGGCACATATATGCCTAGTCTACAGTGTTGGTTGCTTTAGTCAGTAAATTTTCCATAACACTGAATTACCAGTTAGCACTTTTCAGATGAAAGATATAGATGTCATTTTCTCCCAAGTCAGTGAGTGCAGCAGGTCTAAAAACCCATTTAATTTCCTTAATTCATGTGTAATAATAAAAGTCCCTAAATATTATACAGAAAGCCTAACTGGGTTACTTGTTTCATGTTGATCCAGAGCTATGAAGAATATGAACAATTGCCAGTCTGGTTTAGGCGAACATGTTGGCTGCAATGTATGGAGCCATTCTCTGGCTGGATGCTTCTATTTCCAAAGTAAGTATCATGTTTATAGTTTGGTATTTCTTCTTAGAAGGAATTGTTTGAAAGGTGTGCATTTGAGTGGATTTGTAAAAACTTTTCAAATCATCCATTTAGCCATTTACTAAAATAGAAAATGCAAAGAAGAACTGCAAGTTTGTGCAATGTAATCAATGAACGCTTTTTCTAATATTTACATGGAGGCTTATTTATACCTTATTTGACTTTTAAAGAAGTTAGCTTAAATGTGAGTGAGTCCCTTAAAACTGCAGCAGCTTTGTATTTATCTTCAGGTTAGATTTTGTTTCAAATCTTCATATGGTTTGTATGTGCTCTTATAATTACATCAGCAGTATCTCTAAAAGCCATTTCTCCTTTTAAATATGCAAAATTTATCAGTGATTAGTAAACATCTGTTACCAAGTGTGTTGTAGAATATTGTCTCTACATCATGATAGGAGGATTGCATTTAATCTGTTCTAGCAGCTCAAAAGATTAAAGGTATAAGCACTTTAGGAAAAGTTAGTTTTCTTGTTTCCAATTTTTTCATTCTGTAAAAGAGTTTCAAATTTTCAAATATCTACATTGATATATATTATTATGTTTACAAATTCCATCTGACAATTTCTCTAATCTTTCAGTAAGAGTGGAGTAAATCTTTTACTTTCTATAGAAGGAATTAGATGAGGTGAGAGAATACTCTTGGTCCTGTATTAGCAGTATCTGATGAAGTGGTTTTTTCCAGGTCACAGGATACCCCCATCACCATGACAGCACTGCCAAAATTGTTGCATTGAGTTAGAACTGTTTGTCTGGGGTAAATGCACAGACAGCTCAAAAAAATGTCTTTTCAAAAGCTCTCTGTGAAGTAAAAGACCTCAAGAAGAATGCAAGAGTGGATAAATCAATTTACACAGATTGTTTTAGTGATCAACACAGTAGTTAGCGCTGTTTAAACAAATGACTGAAATAGCTGTTTAACTGTGAGCCTGTTCCCCCCAATCACAGCCTTTCAAGTTTTGAAGTGAACCATATGTTGATAAATGTTCAGATACTCAGCCACTGCAGCAGAACTAATATGCCAGCTGTATCTAGTTTCGTTTATCTCCAGTGAGGAACTTAGGTGTCCCAAGTCAACAAAGTATTTAATCATAGTTCTATATCTTCTTTAGGCATTTGGTTGAATTTAAGTACAGAATTCAAAACTTCTCTTGCCATGTGCATTCTCCTGAGACCCTAGTGAAATTAGAAAACTGTAGATTTCACAAGAGTGGACTTCACCCTCTCCTCAGTCTTTCTGAAAGAACTGCAGTTACAAATTGTTGCACTTTAACGCTAACCAGCAACTCAGCATCAGAGAGTTACTCAGTCCCAACAGTAGGATAAGAGATCGAAAGAGTAAAAGTGAGAAAACACATGGGTTGAGATAAAGACAGTTTAAAAGTAAAGAAGTCACCAGCAAAGTAAAACAAGGAATTCATTCACCACTTCCCATGGGCAGGCAGGTGTTCAGACATCTCCAAGATAGCAGGGCTCCCTCACATGTTAACAATGACTTGGGAAGATGATTGTCATCACTCCAAACATTCCCCCTCTTTCTTCTTTTTCCCCCAGCTTTATGAGAATGATGCTATATAGTACAGGATATTCCTTTGGTCAGTTGGGGTCAGCTGTCCAGGCTGCATCCCCTCCCAGCTGCTTGTGTTTGTCCAACCCACTCTCAGTTGGCGTAGGGTGAGAAGCAGAAAAGGCCTTGACTTGGTACAAGCACTGGTCAGCTGTAACAGAAATATCCCTGTGATAGAAGCTGTGTTTCCAGCACGAATCTAAACCACAGCCCTATACCAGTGACTGTTGGGAAAATAAACTCTATCCCAGCCATAACAAGCACAAAAACCCTTATAGCTATGGGATGTTCCACTGAGAGATGCCCAAATTATCTGTTATGCTGAGCACAAGTTTTATCTGTGCATGGAATCCAGTATCATTCCATTTGGATGAAAGTGATTACTCCTGGAAATTCCAGTAAAATGTGTTTTGAGTTAAATTTTTATGAACTACTAAATGTGTGATGATTTTTTTTTTCATTCTTTTAGATGCCGTGAGTTTACTTCCATCATATATATATTACTTCCTTCCATATATATTACTCTTACAATTCAAGAGTGTGTATGCATTGGTCCACAAAAGCAATCGGTTATGATTGCTTTCATTATCATGTTAAATTCAAATTTCTTTTAGTTACTCCAGTAGCATCCCCCACTTTCCTTGAGGTTAAATAGACTTAATTGTATGTATTTTGATGAAATAATTTACCCTCACTAATCTCTTTAATGATGTGTGAAGTAAATTTATTTTTTCATAGGTGTGGCAATGATGAATAGAGGTTGGTTCACTTTGGTTTCATCCATAATGTCTTTCTAACTGCATACCAGACAGCTAACTCAATCTCTGTGCTAAGAGGTGTTGGCTAAATCATTAATTCTTTTGCTGTTTACAAGTCTTTAGAGAACTTAAGCATTTTACTTTCCAAGAGAACTGGCTGATTAATTTGTACAAAAAAATCCAGAAAATTCTATCCAATGTCAGGGGCAAATGGACTATGACTGGATAAAAAAGGTGGACTACATACTTTTCAGTGAAATTGTACCTTTGAACATGTCAGAATCCCGATTGCAATACTTTGGTGTTATTTTTTATCCAAGGAGCTTAGAATGAAAGCTGAGTGTGTTTAGGTTCTGTGACTATCTGCCTACACTCTTTGGAGTGTTGAAACACCTTGATAATCCCAGAGCCTATCCATTAGATATCATTTCCATTTGATAGATAATTAAGCAAAACAGAGAAAATTTAGCACAAAACAAATTGAGAGACACTTCTCTCAGATTATCCAATAACTTGGGATCTGATGAAACAAAATTTTAGTGTTTGGTCCACATAAGACAATTTACAGATATGTAAATATGGTTTTTAGGTCTTCTCAACTGCAATTTTCACATAATTTGTCTAGTCAGCAAAGTGAGATATAGTAGAGAAGAAAACGGTATCCGTATCTGTCTTGTACTTCAGAAGAAAGTGATTTTGTGTTTTAGCTACGTAATTTAAGTGTAAGGTTTATATCTGTGAAGGATGAACAGAGATAAACAGTTCTCTCCAAATTAAGGCACCATCTATCTTCAAATACCAGGATTTAAGAGCCAGACCCTCAGAGTTTTGGCATGAATAAGTTAACAGCTATCTGTTCATCATCAAAACTTCTACATGTTTCATACTTAGATTCCATTTTTTTTTACCTGAAAGTTAGATATTAAAACATTTTTCTTTTGGCATTAGGTATACCAAAGTGTTCAATAAGACTGCTATAGTGGCAATAGCTAAATTCAAGTCTTCTATTTGAGGTCATTGTCTTAATAGCTTTGTAGATTTTCCCTGCTCTGTACAGAGCTAGCAAATGCATCTGTGGTAGTTGCAATTTCAAGAGCCTATTTCTCTTCTATTTGTCTTCTCTTTCTCTGGTATCTTTTGTGTACATGTTTTTCAAAGAAAATAGTAAGTTGTTGACCTTCTCATGTTTGCACATACAGAAAGCACAAGAACAGTAGCAAAAACTCTGTGGTCTGTTTGGATTATTAAAAAATGAAGTTTATTTCTCTGGTTTGTAAAATATCAGTCACATCTGCACATTTTTATAGGGGTCTTACGCCTGCTAACTAAATTTCATTTTGAAAGCATCAACTCAAGATAACAGTCACAGTCAAGAATTACATCCTTATTCAATTTTAATTGTTTGACATTCAGAAGTAGATTTGGCTCTTTCATTTCTCTTTACTAAAATTCCAACTCTATAGATTTGTGCAGCTAAAAAAAACAAAAGTCCATTTATTTTTTGTCCACAAGTAAATATAAAAAATTATAACATATATACCCATGTTCATACAGACATAGATTTATCTGACTTAGTTTCAACATAATTTGCCTTCTCCTTCATTTTGAAAATGTCATAGCCTTCTCTTATTAGCCCACCATGAGCCCTTTTCCTCTGGTACATGTTCTCTTCTTGAGGTCAGAACAGGTCATGCATTTCCCTCAAAAAGATATGGCTATCAAAGCAGCAATCATCCAACAGATACACGTCGTAGCTAGGGAACAACTCCAGGGTGTCACTGTCATAATCCACTGGTGAAGGTCACCAGCACCATTACTGGCCTTGTACTGAGATCAGTGTCCCTGAGTACTCCATTAGCAGTCAAGGAGTCTGGCTGTCTCAGTCCCTGGCAGTGCACCTAATAGCAATAATTAGCTACACTCTCAAAAATTCCCTCTGCATGCCTTTACTTTGAATGTTCAGGCTGAGTAGTACCAATACATATTTCTGTTGGTATTTAACAATAAAAAATATTTTGTCTGAAATAAGCAGTCCAAGATTCTTCAACTTCTTGCTAAAGGTCATTTTGACCAATTACATTACAAAAGTAAGGTGAAAAAAGAATGAAGTAACACATATTATAAATCCTAATTGTGGTTCATCACAAACTAGGTTTCATCTGTTAATGTAATTTTGCTTCCTTACTTATAAGCATGGGTTTATATGTAGAATTATGCTATCTCTCTACAAAATATCCAAATGTAAATGGAAATAAAGGTAGTGATTTATAGGAGCACAGAAACATAGAAAGGCTTGGGTTGAAAATGACATTGAACTGAATACAGTTCCAATTCCACTGACATGGACAGAGATGCCACCCACTAGATCAGGTGACTCAGACCACCATCTAACCTGATCTTGAACCCTTCCAGGGATGGAGCATCCACAGCTTCTCTGGGCAACATGTTCCAGTGTCTCACAACTCTCTGAGTAAAGAATTTCTCACTATCATCTAGTCTAAATCTCTTATAGTTGAAAATTGCTTCTGTCTTGACCTAGGAATATCAGCCCACATAATAAAGCCAGTCTTGCACTTTATTATAAAACCCCTTTAGGTACTGGAAGGCCACAATAAGGTCTTCCCAGAGCCTTCTCTTCTCTGGGTTGAGAGATTCTCAGACTCCAGTTGAATTCTGGGTTGAACTTCTCTGAGTTCCCTCAGTCTGTTTTCATAGGAGAGGTGCTATCACATCATCTTTGTGGCCTCCTCTGGACCTGCTCCAACAGGTCCACATCCTTCTTGTGCTGAGGACCCCAGCAATGGATGTACCATTCCAGGTGGGGTTTCAGGAGAGCAGTGCAGAGATTTAAGTATGTTTTCATTGAGGCAATTAAATATAAGTAAGGCTATATTTTATTTCCTTTCTTTCTTCTTTTTTAATAAATATAGATTTCAAGTTGCAATCTTCCTGAACTCTATCTCACTAAAAAAGATTTCAGCATGAATTCTTGCAAGAACTGTATTAATAGAAAATAGCCCTCCAACAAATTCTGGCTTTGTTGAAAATAAATTCTTTACTATGTTCTTGCAATCAATCTGGTTTGGCCAGATTTGGTGAGAAAATCTAGAAGAAAAAATAGATCAAATAAATTTTATGCACACTTAATTTCATGTTTTAGAGTAGATATACTGTTTCTGCAGGAAAAAAAACATTCTAAATCAGTTCGAACAGTAATATCTTGCAAACCTTTCATGATCTAAAGAATTGATGACTGTTTTCTAAATAACTTTAAAGATATTTTTGCTGTCTTTTACAGATTTCATTAAATGTACATTCTACCTACTAGAGGTAGAATCCTAGGTAGACCCTACCTAGGGTCTGTGTGCTTTACTGCTTGAATTTTTTTTTTTTTTATTCCTGACTTGGGCAATTATATTCCTCTTAAGGAAATGAAATATAAAGCACTGTAACAGGAGTAGCACAGTAGCAACACTCCTGTTGGTGTTGAACAGCTGCCACAGTCCATACCAGGAGTGTCTGCATTTAAAAGCTACATGGAAAGAAGAAGATAATGAATACAGTAATTTTCATTTCAGCACTTGTGTGCCTATGTGTGGTAAGTGAAAACTTAGGAGAATCCTAGGGAATTTGGTTGAGCTTTTGTGCATGAAAACCAAAGAAAGTTCACAATTCAAAATGGTATGGAAAGCAGAGGAGAGGGAGGTGCTTTTTTGGAAGGACACTGGTGTGTAGTCGACTGGTGGTGAAGATGAACAGTCTGACCAGCCCAGGTGCTCATCTGAAAATTAAAACTGATTATGGGATTTTTTTTTATTATTCAGAAGCTTGTGATTCTTGTAGATATTTGTAGGTTTCTGAATAGCACACAAAAGAGAAAAGTGCGTATCTTCAATATGCCTCAGGAGAACAACTTGCAGAAATAAAGTTTTGAAGGTAATAAATATGTCAGTCACATTTAGCCTGCAAACAGATCTTGCTCCTATATTGTTATTCTTCACTTTTGCTTACCAAGCTCTGAGTTCTAAATCACTGTGAAAAACATGTTGTTTTTGATTTGGGAATATGTGCGTACACTCTACAGTGAGCACAGCCCCTTTCTCTGATTATTTCCATAGCACGTACAAACTGGGTTTCAGTCTCTAGTCTTTTACAGCATGATGCTCTCATATGGCAACTTGGCCAAGTTTGTGTCATGTTATTGTATTTTATTCTAGTATAAACATTCAGAAATTTTTACTCCAACCTGAGAAAATGACAACATTTAGGGTGGCTTTTTGACTGACTCTAACAGTTAATTCATGTCTTTAAGACCTCCCCCAGCTGTGAAAGTTGTGAATTTGCCTGATGAGAAACTAAAACTAGCATCTGCTATAATCACTTGATTCCAGAAACTGAGGTTATAAGGCATAAAAAATCAAAAACATACACTCACATTCTTCCACATCATTCCCCAAACAACCAGTTAAAAAAGGTAAAGTTGAATCATAGGATGTTGTGATTGCTGTGAATGCCAGTCACTGATTGTCATGGTTTTTTGTTTTTCTCTGCCACACACCTCAAAACATTATACTTTAAAACTATCCTTAGAGCCATAAGGGAACTTAAGGACTGTCTGTTTCTTACATCCTTTCATCTAAACTGAAGAATGAAAAAGAAAATCTGTTTCTGACAAAACATAGGCTTGATGCCTTGTATCATTTCAGGTATTATATTAATATTAATGCATTATTGTATATAAAACAGCAACATAAAAGAAATCATTTTCCCATATGGGAAGAGAAGAACTAAAAAACATTTCAAAAGAAAATCAAGAACAAGATAATATTGGTTTGGTTTTGTTGTTTTTTTTTTTTTTTTCCCATGAAGAAACACTACATTGACCTAATTTTAAGAAAAAGTTTTATGAAGATCAACCTAATATTCCAGATGTTTAAAGGATGAAGAGTTTTTTTCTCTTTTTCATACTCTATAAATAAGTCAATACTCACCTTTCACTCTAAAATAATTCAGTAAAGTGATATCTATACAGCAGAGCTTAAAAGTTCATCCCAATTCTGAGATCTCTGTACCTGTGATGGGCATGTCCTGAATCCACGCTAGAATGGTGCATATGCATATGAGTCACTCTTTTCTGCTGTGGTTTCATCACAAATAAATAGTTTGCAATGGATGAGACTGGAACTGTGATGTACAGTGGCCATGTCTACAATGCTGATTAAAACTGGATTAAACCACATCATATGGTTCAGGGCTGTTGGTATCCATGTTACTGAAACCTTTTGTTAGCAGAAGTGTCTTGGAGAGGCATTTGGGATAAAAAAAAAATAAATCAACAATTCAGAGATGTGGATGAGCAAAGATTTATGTCTCAGGTTCGCCCCTCAGCTTCTTTTATTTAATAGTGTACATGTACCTCTCTGGCTGCTCTGGATGGTCAGTAAACCTGAGATGGGTCACAGCAGGCAACAGCAAATACAGCCAAAGCTGCAGATGTAAAGAATAAAGAATTGTATTTTGTACTGTTACAATTTGAAAATCCTGGCTTAGAGTTATGGCCTGAATGAGGAGCCACTGGCCAGCCCCTGAATGCTGTGGATAGGGGCAGTGTGTGACAGGCATGGGAAAAGGAGATCTGAGATGAGAGCTTGAGCTCTTCCAGCACTCTTAGCTTCTCTTTAGGCATGCATGGGATCTGTTCTCTTGATCCCGAAGGCTAAATTGGCAAGCCTTTGGCTTAGGAGAATTGCTACAAGGACAAGGAAGAAGGACGCTCAATTCTTTTTGCAGAGTTCTGGTTTAATTCAAAACTTTATCCCTAGGCAGAGCATGGGGGAAGGGAGAGAGCAGTCGCCTGCCCGGGAGCAGAGAGAAAAGAGACCCAAGTCACATGTCCTGGGAAGTTTTATCCCCTAGGGAACAGGGGGATACTGGGAAGAGGGGACCACCATCCAATTGGGACAGAGGGAGGAACTACATCCCAGGGGTAGGGGGGAAATGGGACCCACCACCAGAGATAGTGTGGGGAAGAGTACAACCAGAAACCTTAGTGCAAACATCACATAAATTCAGTGCATCCAAAACCCAGTGTAAACAACAAATGTCCACCACAACACATCTGAGTCATCAAGAAACACAAATCATAATCTCTGAAGAAATCAGTCTGAAGTAGAACCACTTCTGCATCTGCTTAAAATACACTGAATTTTCAAAATTCAACTGTCTTGGTTTTGAAAGACAGGTGCCCGCCAAGGAAGGCAGGAGCCCCTCCCTGAACAGAAAAATGTAAACCCTCTCCCTCCAAATTATTTAAAGGGGCTCTCAGGCAAAGATATGAGGATAAGAATAACAGTTCTTTAATATGTATAAACAAAATAAAATAAAACAAAAAACCAACAAACTACTACCTAATAGGAAAATTAGAACAAGATGCAGTATTAAACAAAAAAAAAAAGAAAAAAACTGGCAGTTAGAATACAACCTGACACCCTGTCAGTCAGGGTGTTGGTAGCAGTCCAGCTTGGATGGTGGCTCCAGTAGTCCTCCTGGGGTGACAGATGGTTATGCTGAAGCAGAGATCCTGTAGAAGGGCAGAGTTTTCCTCCAATGGTCCAGTGGTGATGTAGAAGGGTCTGATCCTTCCTCTGGGAATCCAGTTGGAGAGAAGGCTGCTCCTCTGGGAATCCAGTAGAAGGCAGATGCCTGTTCTGTCCAAATGCCCAGATTCTATCCTGGTGGGAATGCTTGGCTCCTCCCGCTGGGCGGAGCTTCTCACAATGGGCTGATGTCATTCTATGAGTCATGGGGTGGTTCCTTAATTGCCCATTAAACAGGAATGGGTCCCGGAGGGAGTTATCTATGACTCATGGGGCAAAGCATTGATGGCCCATTAACAGGAGATGGTCCGGGGGAGGAGGTAAGGAAAAACACTGCCCCTCCTGATTTAACAGTTCATGAAGATGGAGATAGAATACAGACCTTCTGGAATATTTTACATTGTAACCTAGGACATCAAATGAAGAAGTTCTTCTCCTGTGTGGGGCCACATGGCTTGTTGAATTAATTTTTAAACAGTTTTGATTAGTCTGAATATTGTGTTTGCAACCTATCCAATCTTTCTGTCTGACCTTGTTCTATGTAATTGGGGGTGTAATAGGTAAATGCTTTGGGAAATTGCAGCTTTGCTCAACTGCAGGCAGATTGCAATCAGATTCTGTTCATCATGCCTCTGAGTTTTGCTTAGCTCTTGTCCCCCTTTCCTTTATGCTTGTGACTGCTTAAAATATAAAAATGGTAAGGCAAGCTCTCTGGAAACGGGAATCAAGGCATCTATTCATGGACAAGTAGTGACATATGATGCAAAGAGGGCACCAGTATACTTCTTGCCATTGCTCCTGTGCCCTGAGCAAAACGAGAGCATCCTGTGAGTGTAGGGGAAAGCTGCTTCAAATTATGTGTTAAATTATGCTCTAAATTACACACATTTGTTAGATGTTGCTGGAGACCTATTCTGCCTCGGTCTGAGATACTCTCTTAGCACAGGTCAGGCAGACCTAGAGTCTGTTTCTGTAAAGGGAACTCAATATAATCTCCTGAGTACTAAGTCAGCTAAATAGTTAATGGAAATGCTCTTCTGAGTTTTTAGGGGGGTTTTGTGTGTTTGATATTGTTTTTGTTGTTTTTTTTTTCTTTTAGTTTTGTTTTTTATTTTTTTGTGGGGCTTATTTGTTTGTTTTTAAATAAATATAGCTAATATATTTTGCTTTTTTGTGCTTGGAGATCATAGGTACTTTTCGTGCTCAATCCACTAAATTTTATTTGGAGCAACAGAGCAGTACTATGGAATCTGAACTCAGTGTAAGTCAATGCGGTTAATTTTATGAGACACTTAAAGGATGTAGTTACATTGCATGTAATCCCTAAGCATATGTGTCGGCTGTGACTTTCAGTGCTTCTGTGTAGAAAATTTCTGGGCTTCAATTTGGTCATTACTTCCGATAATAATGTATTTCGAATCTACAGATGAGGTTAAGCCAGAATTTTTAGATCATGGGTTATGCAATAGTAATTGCTTTTCTAAGAGCATCTACCTTAGCAATCAGTGGGATTCCTCCAGGCTAGGATATCTGCTGTCAGCTTGAGTCACCAATGCAGTGGGTCCTTGCAGCTCTTCAGCAGCAGCTCTGGACTGGCTAAGGAAGCCAATGTTATCTTTGTGCTTGCTGCCTGCAAAACAACGATTATTTGTTTGTGAGCAGGTAAACAATAAAAGGCACAGGAACACCTTACAAGCCAGTGTCACAACAAAGAGGATTTTTTCCTTACACTACAGTTCAGAAAGCAAATGTACTATTCTTAAATACCTACATAGATCACTAGACATTGTTAGAACAATTTTTTTATCCTTTTCTTTGCTGAGCTTTCAAATTAAAATGTTTTCTCTGAGACACAAATATAATCTCCTTTGTAATTTAGAGTCCTGGTGATGTCATTAGGCCCAGTAACAGCTGTGATTTCTTTAGGGAGAGTTTAATCAGTTTGTTGAGACACGGTACCAGGAACTCAATTGTGATTGATTACCATTGCTCAAAAACTGGCCAGAAGTGAGTCTGAGCAAATCATTTAAACAATGCCTCAGAGCTGCAGAACCTCAAGCAATGAGGGGCCTCTTGAAGTGGCAGAAATATTAGCAGGTTTCAGGAATGGAAGGGTTTCTAGAGGCTCTGTAAATATTGCCTTCAGCATAGCCAGGGGAACTTCTGTTATCCCTTCACTCTGTACATTGGTTCTCGAAATTGGATGAAAGTTAAAGCAGATCACTTTCTGAGGCCACCTTATTTCTAGTGCAGTATCAGTGAATTTTCAGGAAATTTTAATAATATTCTTTTAATGAAAGTTATTTTCTGTAGTTCTGCTAGTCTGTATCAGTAGGGTTTTTTTCCCTTTTCATAGATTCAGATAGTCCTAGAGATCTTTATGCTTGTTGATGGTGACCTAACATGTACCCTGACCATAAAATTTCTTCAGTGATGTTGTATTAAATCATTATTTCATGGCTGATCTAGAGATTGCTCTTTAAAACAACATTGAATCCAAGGCATCAAGTCATCAAGGTACATTATTCCTAGGCAAGTTATTTTTTTGTCTATTCGCCTTTGTAGTGGTTACATAGTAGATCCCACTTTCAGTCACTCGATCTTGTTACAATTCTATATCATGCCTTTGCTGACTGAAATCTTCTTTGATGTAACGAAACAAGTGATAGAACAAGAGGAAGCAGCCTCAAATAGTGCCAGGGGAAAAAAATTCTTCATTGAAAAGGTTATCAAGCATTGGAGCAGGCTCCTCAGGGAATTGGTTGAGTCACCAACCCCGCAGCCATTTAAAAGATAAGGATGTATCACTTGGAGGCAGGGTTTAGTGGTAGATTTGGCAGTGCTGGCTTAACAGTGGGACTTGATGATCCTAAAGGGTGTTTTATAACCTACATGATTCTATGAGGTTACTCATAACAAGATCCCTGAAGGATTTTTCTCTGGTTGGTAGCAGATACTAATCTCTGCACCGTCATACTTTAACCAGCATCCTTACCAGTGCTGTAAAATGGTTTGCTACTGGCTCCTTCTTTTGAGATGGTCCAAAATAATTTTATTTTAAAATATCCTAATAAGGACAAAATCATAACATCAACATTTGCCATATGCCTTTCAGAGTCTATTTGTGTCTCAATAAATAGTCTGCACTTACTACAGTAATGTCACAGTTCCACTGACAGTGATCAAATCTGCTTTTTTGTCGATTTTTGGTAATTTAACCAAATCAAACTCTTTTAATAACTGATTAAAAATATTTTTATGACCTAATAAATTTTTGTCTAAGCCCTAATTTACACTTTCAACTGCTTTTTTTTTTTTTTCCTTTGTAATTTGGACATTAGAATCACACATATTACTCTAGTAATAGCTTTACTAGTGCTGTGGATCAGCTTTCTATTTCAACTCAATATTTCTTTATTTATGCATCCAAGGATCACAGCTGCTTATCCAAATGTCATATTAAAGTAAGAACTCATCACCATGAGCTACTTAGTTTTCCCAAATACCTGTTTCCTAAGTAATTTATTTCTAAAATACTGTCCTTTATGCTGTATATTTTTTGTCTCGAAATGGTAATATGGGAAAACAGGAACAGATAAGGGGTAAGAAGAACAACTCTGAACAGAAGAAATATTGAAAAAAAAATTAAAGAACAGTTAAAAAAATAAAGAGGGGGTGGGAAATACTTTAATATGTAAGAGATAAAACTACTTTCTTGGTCACCTTTCTAAAACTCAGAGGTAAGAAACCATGCCAGCAATTCTTTCCCAAATGTTTCAAATGTTTGCAAGGCCAAAGGACTTTAGGAATTAGATGACCACAATATTTTATTCCATTTTCTGTGAAACAAATATTTAGCTCCCTCTACCAATTTATTCTTCTCCTAGGTTGTTAATTTTACATAATGCAATCTGGGTTTTACATATTTAAACCAGATAATTTTGTATATATTACAAAAATTTGCACATCTTGTCAAACATTATGACTCTTCTGTAGTGAAATGCTCTTAATATATTTCAGCCAGGCCTAGGTAGAAAAGAGCAGCTATCTAATTCCCCACTGGAAGCACTTCTTCCAGAAGGTAACAAAGAACAAGCAAAAGTTGTGAGACAGGAGAACTGTTGACAGCAGTTGTAGAACTGAAAACAGGATGAGGATGAAAGAAGATTCTGGTAACTTATCAGCACTTTTGTTGATTTGCATTTAGCTTTGAAATGATGGATCATAATTGTCCTGCACCTAGTAGGTAATGCACAAAGATGGGGAAACCCGCTGTGTACCACAAGGAGAACTAATTTTAAGTGAGAGCTATATGTAGTGTTTCACTCTGTGTATATATATATGTTTTTCTTTTTTAAAAGGGTATTTGGTTTGGGTATGGTGAAGATGGTGATAGAATAAAGGGTGGATTATATCCTAGGTTACAATGTAAGAATATTCCAGAAGGTCTGTATACTATCTCCATCTTCATGAACTGTTGAAACCAGGAGGGGCAGTGTTTTCCTTACCTCCTCCCCCGGACTATCGCCTGTTAATGGACCATTAACACCTTGCCCCATGAGTCATAGATAACTCCCTCCGGGACCCATTCCTGTTTAATGGGCAATTAAGGAACCACCCCATGACTCATAGAATGACATCAGCCCATTGTGAGAAGCTCCGCCCAGCGGGAGGAGCNTTTTTTTTTTTTTTTTTTGTTAAATACTGCGTCTTATTTTAATTTTCCTATTAGGTAGTGGTTTGTTGGTTTTTGGTTTATTATTTTGTTTATACATATTAAAGAACTGTTATTCTTATCCTCATATCTTTGCCTGAGAGCCCCTTTGAATAATTTGGAGGGAGAAGATTTGCATTTTTCTGTTCCAAGAGAAGCTCCTGACTTCCTTAGCAGGCACCTGTCTTTCAAAACCAAGACAATAATCATATAAAAAAACCAACAGGCATCAATGAGAGCATGCCAGGAACATGCTTGAGATGGTATTACTAGAGTGACAATATTGCGACTAAATTGGGATATAATGGTAAAAAATGCTCCAGTGAAACCTGCAGAGATACAGGGGAAAAGAGAGAAACAGGAAAGAAAAGATAATAGCCAAATTTTTCAGAATAGTTAAATTTAGATGTGGGAAAAAGTACAACAGAATTATATCGGTCTAGAAGAAGGACTGGAAGATATTAATATTGAAGACATCCATTTTTCATTAGACAAATTCAATCCTTTTATTTCTCCTGTTAAAACTGGACTCTATTCACAGATTACTTTGGTATCTTTCTATCCATTTATTTCCTTGATATTCAAAATTACATTTATTGAAAGCTATTGAGATGACTTCTTGTGTGTCCTGACTGAATTAAGTAATACTTTTGGTATGGCTTTGTTTAATGGAAGAATGTAGAATTTTCTCTTTTATAGTGTGACTGGCAAATCTCTCCTTTCAGAATGCTTATTTGTAAATACTCTGTTGTTCCTATATTTTCTATAATATTTTCCAGGTTTGGAAATTATTGCTAAGAAGACAGGGTGAAAGAGCAGAGATGAGAACATAGGCGAGTTCATAAAAACTGCACATATGGTTTGTAGTTAATAAAAATATTAATAACAGGAGTCTGTATTAAAGTCTATGTCACAATTCAAACTACGAAAGTGTTTTTTATTATGAACAAGACCCAAAATTCCATTGAAGATGGTTTTGGGGGATTTTTACGACTTAACAGAGATAATGAGGCACCTTATATCCTCAGTTTGTTAAAAATAAAGACAATAATTTTTTTGTGCAGCTAGATATGATATGATACGCATAGTTTCAACATACTTTATGTCTCCATATGAAAGGAAATAAGTAAATTATATTTATTGGTGTCATCACTATTAAATTACTTGAACTGAGATTGTCAGCTTTTCAATAATTTCATTCTTAAAATATGTATTTCCTCTAGAAAACCGAATATATGAGCAAGTGGCTGGCATGGAAGAGACATATAGCAGAATATGCCAAAATAAAAGCTTGCAAAGAACCAGAGAAAATGGATTAGAAATAAATAAATAATTTTCTTAACTTTTTCTGAAGTAGTTTGAACTGTGGGAACCAAAAGGTCTCAAGCAACAGATCCAAAAAAAAGCTGTTGGTAGACGAATGGGAAGATTAGACAGTGATGACCTTCAAATAGATCGACAGAAAGAGAGAAAGAGATAAATAGAGAGAGACAGAAAGAGAGAAAAAGGAAAATTAATCATGTTCCTAAGGGAATTTGTGTATTAGGCAATGAGAAAAAGTATTGACGGTAGCAAGTAGAACACTGAAGATAAGTCTAGCAAAGGGGAAGCAGAAAATATAAGCTCTTGGCAAAGAAGAGAAAAGGAAACTGACCCTTTTGTCTGAGAACAGGCTGGCAGAGAAAGACAAATCCATTTTATCCATGGGCAATGCTGGATGCCTGAAGGGACAGATACGGGTTTAAAAGACTGAAAGAGGGATAGATGTAAATAGAGGATATGAGGCCTAGACTAAGGTTAAAGCAATGGGTACACAGTAGGAAAGTTTATCAGTAGCCATGCATGAAAGAGATTATAACTCTTCAGAAAAGAAAACTGAGCTGCTATAAGGAGTAGGGTACAAGGTCTGGTAAGAAGTAATCAGAGAAACCATGAGAGAGTACTAAAGATTGACAAACAGGAGAGAAGAGACCTGATAATCAGAAAAAGAAATGAAAGCTAGGTGAAAGCCTGGAAAGCTGAAGAATCCTCAAATCTTGTTACCTGGTGTTAGACAACAAAATACTTGTATGGCTCAAAAATAGAAAGAAACTCAAAGAAACTAAAGAAGATGTAAAACAAAGAATTCTAAACAGTTTGGTTAAAAAAAGGCATGCCAGTCTAGTGGAGGGAGGGAATCTTCAGGATATGTTTATTGCTGAAAAAGGCAAAACCAGGAAGTTTTCAATACATTTACACCAGTCTGTTTTGTAATCTACTATAGAAATTGCGAAATGCCACTCATGTAGTTCCCAGAAGACACTCTCATATGCTTTTGAACTCATCCAACTCTGTTTATGCAATATCTCTCCTATGTAAGAAAGTAATTCTCTATTATCCAAAGGTAATTTCCTGAAGTTACCTTTCTGTTAATATTACTTTAATATATGAGCCAGAGCGCATTATTTATATCTTCTATGAACACTGGAAAAAAAAAATGTCTTATGCATACTGTAACATGGGAGATGTCCAAAATTAGTTGGACTGAGGGTATGAAAGTACCAGAATGATTTATCACTTTCAAAGTGAGATTGAGTTTTGCGATGTCGTATTTGTGCCAAACATTGCAGCATTTTCCCATTGCAAAATGAAATGCATCTTTGCAACTGGAATGAAGTGATTTCTAAGGAGCATAGCTCTTAAGCACTGCATTTTTAGACTTGAGGAGATACTGTGAATTTTGAAATGACTTAAACAAACATTTCTTAAAGAAATCTGTGTAATGACAGTTGCTGCCTTTCTGCTCATATGTGATCATTCAGCCACTTCCATGATAGGAGGGCTGCAGTACATATAAAATACACACCTAACCATCAGTACCCATAGGAGATCCTTATTGTACCAGAGTAGATGTTTGAGGCTACACACTTAAAATAGTACCCAGAGACCCTCATCTGGAAAAATGAAGTAAGGCTCCTTTAAACAGCCAAAGATGTCTGGAGAGCTGAAGACCTGACCAAATCTGAGTGTCTACGTTCAGGTGGGCTGAGGAGCCAGTCTGCATTAACAGCAATCACTAGTTCTCCATTGTCTGTAGTAGAAGTTTAAATGTTATGTGTGATAGGCAGAGACACACAAGGAATCTAAAGTCTGTGGAAGAATTTGGAGAGTGCCTGACCACATCATGGTATGCCCTTTGCAGTGAGTCCTAACTATGCTTCAGCTGCTGATTTAGAAATTGGCCTATGGGCATCTCTCATAGGCTTTATTTTTTCGTTTCTGTTCATTTTAGGGTAAACTTGTTTTAAAGCCTTAGCTTAGATCAGTAATGCACTTTGGGAATGTGTGTCTTGGTTTTTCTCATCTACTGTATTTGGGTTTCTATTATGAAACTGACCTAGATTACATAAAGCCTGTTTTCTTTTGCATTAAATTTAACCAGAATATAACTTCAGTAAATGTATTTGAAGCTTTGTAGTCACAAATGTGAATTTTGTTACCAGACCAGATTATAGAATGCTGAAATATGTGCTCAAAACCCTCTGTTTCACTCTACAGATTCGCCTCTTTAAATTAGTACTGTACCTAGTGCTGCATCAAAAGAAGCATCACCGGCAGGTCAAGGGAGATGATTCTTCCCCTTTTCTCCACCATGTCATGAGACTCCACCTGGAGTACTGCCTCCAGCTCTGGAACCCCAGCACAAGAAAGACATGAAACTGCTGGAGTGGGTCCAGAGGAGACCACGACAGTGCCTGAAACAGGAATACAGATGCGGCGTCAAGCATTGCTGCTCCTTGTGCTGGATCAACTAGAGGCTTATGATGGGAAGATTTAGTATAAGAAATCTAAAGTGGCATTTAGGTCTCTTTCTGTGTGAGAAAATTTAGCCTTCCCCTGACATCTTCCTTGTTTACCCTATTTTTTGAGCCTATATATACTGATCAGACAACTTTGAGCATGGTAGTACCTCTCCATACAACTTTGTGAAAAATTTTATTGAATGCAACTAATCTGTACAATGGTTTATAAACAGGATTAGGCATTAAGCAACTGTTCCTGTCTCTTTGACTTTTTCTCTCCTTCCTTTGTTTCCTCTGTTTCCTCTGTAGTAATTTTCAATTATTTAATTATCAGTTTATTCTCCTCTGCTTATCACACTGTGTTGTGGTGGAGACACCGAAGTGACAATGTATATTTCTCTGTAATTCCTTCTACTGCTTGTTATTCCTCTATCCCTCTCTAAATCATGCATTTCTACTGCAAAAACAAAGACTACGGAGTAATTTTTCAGCATAAAGAGACCTTCATCAAGACCCATGTTTACCATTTTCTTAGCAAAAATTGATTGCATTACTAAAATTAAAACTTAAAGTGCAATTTTTACCAACTTGTAAAGCACACATTGTTTTTGTTGGAGATAATGTCTGTTGTTGCTACATCCTACCGGTATCTTTATTTGTCTTGAAAAACAGAGCAGTGGGAATCTACTACTAGAGAAAAGCAAAAGAAGTATTGTAGCTTTTCTTTTCTGTAAGCTTCCTATTTTTCAAGAAATAATGTGCTGGTAGCCTTGCTGAGAACTGTAATAGCAATTAAAAGCCAAACATATGCTAGTGCTTGTGTGATACACATTGTTTATGCTATCTGAGTGTTTTTGCACTTCATAGACTCACTGTGTCTTTGGGCATTCAGTTCCTGATTCAGCAAAATATTTATTCATACTAAGTCTGTGGCATAAAAGTGTATTGACTTTACTAAGACTAGTGCATAATAAGGGAAATACGTATTCAACAGGCTGAACATATGTGTTGCCATATATTTGTATGACCTCAAACAATTTAAACTGAAACTACTTGTAAAGCAAGTGTGAGTATTTCAATGCCTTCACAGCACTTTTTCAGTTTAAGAAACAGAAATTTCTTCACTACTGCTGAAAACAGCATGGTATTGTTATCTTTTTTTTTTTTTTTCCCTTTAATTAATCTTTAGTACAAAATTACGTGTGGTGGTGGGTGGACACCTAAGTTGCTGGCTCTCTTTGGCTTGAATTTTTTCCTACTTCACATCTCCTTGGACAGCACTTTCATTACAAGATTATGGAAAAGACTGGGATTCTTAAAACTACACAGGAAAAGTCAGATTCATAATGCTAATGCCTAGGTCTTACTCAGAAATGCAGCTGATTTATGGCTAAGTCCTCATCGAGAATGATGATTTTAGAATTGCAGCCAAGTCTCATATCATGGACTTTGTGTGGTTCCACTCAAAAATTGTGAGCGATAATAATTTCCAGCCCTGAAGCAGCACTGTGAGGACAAGTATATTAAAATGTGTTATTCATAGATCCTATCATAGCTGAGGGATATAAATGTTTTAAAAAATGTGTATTTGAGTGCTAATATAAATGTAAACTTTAATGCTAATGTAAAGTGACTGTAAATGTATCAGATCCAAAGATAGTGTCTTACCTCTGGTTTATGTTTAGACTGTCCAGAACGGCAGAAGATATAATGAAATCAGGTTATGAGGTCTGTAGAGCCATGGTACAGTACTTCTATGCCACTGATTTACAAAAGAAGAATAGCAGATGAAATGAAAATGTCATTCAGAATCTAGAAAAAAAATGGTTTGTTCACAGCTTTTTTTGTGTTAATACCACTATTTCTCATTGAATGATTAGTTTGAAGCCTGCAAAGATGATTCACTACAGAATACCTTAGTTTTTGTAATAATAGAGTTCATTGACATCACTGGGAAAAGACTTTTATCTTGATCACTGAAAATGTTATCTACATATTTGATGTTATTGTGAAGTTGAGTATCTTACTGGTTAAGGTGGGTTTGCTGTAGGTGCTTTTTGTGTTCTATGTCTAAGGTGGGCAGGAAGCTGCTCAAAGAAGAATAAACAGATTCGCAATGCTGTAGAGTCAGTGAAGTACACTGGGCCCCCTGGACCTTGGTTCAGTCCTTTTGACTGCCCTTGAGCAGTTTTCCCAACTGCAAAACAAAGGGTATATCTCCGCTGTGGCTGTGCAAAGCACTTTCCAGAGAAATGAAGAAAAATTACGTAAAACATAGACATTATCAATTACCCAGTCTCCCTTGCCCTTAGCCGCATGATGGTCAGAGATCATGAAAACTTTTCAACAAGGAGCTCTGGAGTCAGAATTGTTCTTTGCTTATTAACATGCATGCTTCTGCCAAACTTTTCTCATTTGCATTATGTAAACTGTTTCTTACAGCTTATTTCCCCTTATTCAAACAAACAATGACCTTTGCAACAATGAAATATATTAGCAGAAGAAAAGTTATTTTGTGACAGAAAGGACCAATTTTTTAACAAGTGTGTGACCAGTGTTTTTTCTGCCTTAATTCCTCATGTATAGGTTATGCTGTTTTCATTCTCAGCAATATTTTTCTGTTTTTTCAAAAGTTGACAAAATTAGGTCTTTGTATGCATATTTCAGACTTTTCAGCATGTATAGTTATATATGAAATGCTACATTTTATGTAGATGGGCTTAGTAAAATTTCCATACTGATTTGAACTTTGAGAAAAAAGTGCATTTGTGTCTGTCTCAAACCATTTGTATTGGGAATAACATCATGATTAATTTCCAGGAGGAGCACTGCTTATTTTCTAGACAGATAAACAAGTGCAAAGAGTGTTAAAAAAAAATAATTCTTGTTTGCTTTCATAAACATGGGAAGGAATCAGAAATTTAGGTCTAAGCCTATTAACAATATTTTTCTAAAATTTTTGAATTTTATCTTTGTATTTTATAGAGGTGATATAATTTGATGTTTAACTGATGAAACTGGTAGATATCCCTTAATTCTGTTCCAGTAAAAAACTTTACCAATTTTTTTTTGCCAATTGAAATGAACTTTAGTTCTATATTAGAAGAAACAAATATTTTCCCAGTAAAGAAATGGCTGAACACTCATCTCTTCATAAAATAACTTCTTATTAGTATTTTCTGTAAATATAGCTTCTGGTTTTTAAATTCTTTCCCTGTGCCTAGGAAAAATAATCTCTACCTAACTAACTGTATTTTTAAAAAAGTATTTTACTGTGAGAAGCTGAAGCACTTGTAGCTTTCCAGGAAGCTCAAAGTTAAATTTTCTCCTCTTAGGTTAATATTTTTACTATAGCAACTGCATTTAAATATACACATTAATTTGATTAAATGACTGGTTTTTTGGACTATGAAAATGTGTGACTGACATTATTGATTGATGTTTGTCATAATGCAGTTGTGCATTGTGCAGATCCACAATCACAAATCACCTGTCACTGATGACCAGAATTTTTTTCTAAAGGATGCTGCAAATAAGGTGAAAACCATTTGTCATAAGCTTTGAATTTTGATCTAGCTAAGCTTTCTGGAGAGTAAGTGCAGAAGTGAGTTATTTGGAATACGCCCATGAATAATTTGTTAGGCAGCGATTTTAAGGCATTAATAGCTTTATATTAAATTTAAAATTAATTTTGGTAAACATATTGAGGTTATGTGAAAATTAGTGCATTTTTAGAAGATAATTCTGCTTTCCTGAATAGATCATCATTTTTTGGGAAGTAAAGAAGAAATTAGTATTGCACTTTTCTCCTTGCTTTTCTCAAGTGCCATATATTCTAAAAAATTGTAACACTGTAGCATGAAAGCTCATGATGGGTTGTCCTAGGTTACAGTGTAAAATGTGCCAGAGGGTCTGTATTCTATCTCCATCTTCATTAACTGTTGAAACAAAGGAGGGGCAATGTTTTTCTTTGCCTCCTCCCCTGGACTATCTCCTGTTGATGGGCCATTAACACCTTGCCCTATGAGTCATAGATAACTCCCTCCGGGAGCCCTTTGTCTTTAATGGGCCATTGTGAGGACCCACCCCATGACTCATACAATGACATCAGCCCATTGTGAGGATCCACCACATGACTCATAGAATTACATAATCCCATTGTGAGATGCTCCACCCAGGGGGAGGAGCCAAGCATTCCCACCTGGATATAATGTGGGAACTGGGACAGAACAGGGAGCCCTGACCCACTGGTTTCCAGAGGACAAGAGCTACCAGACCTGTCTTCAGGATCACTATTTCAGCAAGACCACCTCATCTGGACTGCTGCCACGACCCTAACTAGCAGGGTATCAGGTTGTATTCTGACTCTGTCAGTGGTTTTTGTTTTCTTTGTATTACTTGCATGTATTTTACTTTTTCCTATTAAATTGTATTTCTGACTTGGAATCTCACTGGTTTTGCTTTCAAACCAGCACATGGGTGTTGCAACTAGACCAGATACTTCCTCACTCATACATAGAAGAAAGCTGGAGAAAACACCTCCAAGCATCTCAGTAATTCTACTTTTGAAATTTTGCTATTGGCAAATTTATAATTTTCCCAATGTAAGCATCTGTGAAATGCTTAATGGATGCTCATTAAATGGTCAAATAAAGTTAGGCAGCTCTAATTATTGAGTAGTGTAATAATGTATTACTATCTAAATCTAAATGTCTTTTAATTGGAGATTGACCCTGTTTTGAGCTGGGATTTGGACAATTTGGCTACCAGAGTCCCCTTCTAACTTGAATTAATCTATTGAAAATAAGAAAAAAAAAGACCTAAAATATTGATTTTTATTTTTTTTATCTTTTTCAAATTTTTTTCAATGTGCAACCAACTAATAGATTTTTTTAGCTATGGAACTTAAATAAGGCTTGACAAGTGGTAAGAAAATTGTTCTTTAAACAGAAGGAACAGGCACAATACTTTCTTCAGTTCTACATCCATTTAAAAAAAATAGGTCTACTTTAATCTGGCTTCTGTTTTCACTTGTGACAGGTGTGTTTTTAACAGGAGTAGCTGCCACTACTGCTCCACATGTGTGAAATCCTGTAAGAAATAAAACCCAATATATTCTGCAAGCTGGATATAATAATTGTTCTAACTTTTCCTCAATATCTAGGATTATTTTACTGAGGCAAGTCATATGTGTTCCAGCCTGTTATTTGCAGGCAGAGCTCTTGCAAACTATGGAAGATCAACATATTTTCTAATTGCAGTGCATTAACTGATAGGGCTGACGTAAAAGTGCCCTAAAAGGGGTTACATCTATTTAGCTAAATCTGTTTCCAAACTACTTCAAGCTGTGGGATTTAACTGGCATGAATTTTTAAAATTAAACTATGGTATATGTCCCATTATATACCTTCTCAAAGACATTTTGTGAATATCTTAAACTGATATGTAATCAGCTTAGCCTACACAGGAAAAAAACCTGATTTCAGTGAAAATTGTTCACTTCCTGTCATTCATATAATAAATAAATAATGAGGAAAAAGTGGGGAAAAATTGTTGTATACTTTATGGATAATAAAAGACTAGAAATGTAACTAAAAATTTCCTGGCAATTAGCTCTAATAGAGAAGGTCTATGCAAAGCCTATGCTAAAATATGATGTAAAAAAGGCAACTATGATTTTTTCAGTGTTTGTAAACTATAATGGTAATAGTAAATAGGAAAATAATCCTAGAACCCCACAATAAAATGAGAACATTATGTGTTCACTGTAAATGAACACCATACACATGTAGGCTTTTGTACTTAACTTTAGAAATGACTTATTAGATTTTGTGGTGGTTTGACCTTGGGAGGATGCCAGGTGCCTACTAAAGCTGCTTTATCCCTCCCCTTCACAACTGGACAGGAAAGAGAAAATATTACAAAAGGCTTATGAGTTGAAAGAAGGGCAGGGAGAGATCACTCAGCAATTGCCATCATGAGCAAACCAGGCTTGACTTAGGGAAATTAATTGAATTTATTACCAATCAAAATCAAGGACAACAAGAAGTAGAAAAATCTTAAAAAAACCCTTCCTCCTTCCCAGGTTTAACTTTATCATGAATTCTCTACCTTCTCCCAGCTGCACAGGGAGACAGGGAACAGAGGTTACAGTCTGTTCATAACATATTTCTGCCATTGCTTCCTCCTCAGGGAGAAGTGTTCTTCCCCTGCTCCAGCAGGGGCTCCCTCCTGTGGGAAACCATCCTCCTTGAACTTCTCCAACNTGAATTTATTACCAATCAAAATCAAGGACAACAAGAAGTAGAAAAATCTTAAAAAAACCCTTCCTCCTTCCCAGGTTTAACTTTATCATGAATTCTCTACCTTCTCCCAGCTGCACAGGGAGACAGGGAACAGAGGTTACAGTCTGTTCATAACATATTTCTGCCATTGCTTCCTCCTCAGGGAGAAGTGTTCTTCCCCTGCTCCAGCAGGGGCTCCCTCCTGTGGGAAACCATCCTCCTTGAACTTCTCCAACACAAGTCCTTCCCATGGGCTACAGTTTGTCTCAACCTCCTCTACCATGGGTCCTTTTTATGGAGTGAAGTCCTTCAGGAACACGCTGCTCCACTGTAGGCTCCACAATGGGCTTTTTGCTTTCTTAAATATGTTATCTCTGAGGCATTACTACCATCACTGATTGGCTTGGCTGTGGCCAGTGGTGTGTCTGTCTCGGAACCAGCTGCCATGGGCTCTGTTGGACATCAGGGACTCTTCTGGCAGCTTCTCAGAGAACCTACTTCTGTCTCTCCTCACTGCCAAAACCTGGCCACACAAACCAAATGAAGACTCAGATTCAAGGCACAGCTTCAAAAAGCGAAGTAATGACTACAAAGTTCTGAGAAAACATGTTCCCATACTTCTCATTTGTTTAATAAATAAAATATGTTTCTGAAGAATGGGAAATGCTGTGACACTGTGTGGGTTGAGGAACACAAACCCAAGATCAAGTGTCCATCCTGTGCAAAAACTGAAAGCTAAATTCAGTTTGCATGTGTAGCACAGACCCTAATACAGGCTCTGTGGATATTTTAAACATTAGGGATCTTATTTTAGTCCTTAATGAACTTACAACCAGCTTTCCAGTCAAATGACATTTTGGGACCAGCATAATAGCAAACTTGAAACTTACTGGAGAGAAGTTTGTTTCAATAAAAGTATTTAGCACCAAAGTCATCTAATAAGGGTACTAATTGCATAAGGAATAATCAGATGGAATAGTGTCCCAGAGAAACCCCAACATTCCAGATAAACAATATTGCATAAATATAGCCTCAATTTTAGTTTCCTCAAAATATTACTCTGCCCCTTACTACTCAGTGTTTTTGAGGAAGAGAAAATTGTTTTTCTGCTTTCTGACATGGTCCACAGCTGTATCAAAGGCATGACTTGTAAATGAAAAGTTTCAGTCCTCTATGCTAACTCCAGATTTGCAGCAATGAAGTTTGTTGTTTTTGTTTTCTTTTCCTGATTACCAGTTTTCTGTTTATGCAGTGGTGATCAGTCTCCTCAGGACCGTTTACAAGATTACCCTTGTTGCTCTAATCTCTATGAGTTTTCAAACACTTTAAAAGTGCATGTGATTATTAAATCATGAGGAGAAGATAGGGGCTTTGGGGTTTTTTGACAAAGTTGATTAAAGTAGTGAAATGTTCCAGTGATTTCTCTTGATTTTCACTAATATTTCCACTGCATTTTAGTATAAAGCAATCATCCCATTTCACATGGCCAATCCGCATTTTGAATGAGCCTAAATATTTGATACTTTTGATCAGACTTTAACACATATCCTTCTTATCTGAAAATACTGTTAGAAACATTATTTGGATTATAAGCAAAGCTTTAATTTGTACAGCCTATGGCTGTCTATGTCATAAATATGCACAATCTCTTCCTCAGCAAGAGTTTTCTAAGTACATTTCATGGCACTTTTCATATGCACTGGATTTGATTTGTTTTAGGGCATGATATAAATTCTTGCTGTGATACACAATAAAAAAAAAATCCTTTAAAAATGGCTTAGTTACAAGGCTGCACTCATGCTACAGAACTCAAAGTTTTATTAACAATCCGAATAACTTGCTATCATTGTTTTTGCACCAAGCTCTCATTTGGTTCCGAGTATAGTATCTACCTTGAAATATCTCTGAGTCTATGCATTTGCCCTCAGTTACTGGTGTGAATTCCTCCAGCACATAATGATAGCGTTTCACATTCCAAGGCATGAGCCTGTGCTACCTGCAGCAGAATACAAATGTGTGCAAGGTGGTAGTTTCATTATCTTAGGGTCAGTAGAATTTCAAGAGCTCCGAAATTACCTCTATCAGTGATGCAAGTGTCAACTTAGTTTTAATAAATCTTTGGAAACAGCCATGAGTTACTTCTAGGACATCTTCCCATTTCCGGAAATACATCATTCAGCTGCCAAACCTGCTATCAGTTTGTAGCAAATAGAATTTCATCCATTAACTGCAAAGTCTCACTTTAGCTTCTGCATGCCATCACTCTCTGATAGCTAAAAGTGTGATTAACCTGGAGTTTAGCTGATATCAAGCCAAAAGTACGCTATTCCACTTTACCTGGAACAAGGTCTTGAAAAATTGTATTTTTCAGCATGTGCACAAGGAATGTCATATTTACCATACTTCTGATTATTCCACAGTGTAAGCTCTCAATGCCATCACATTGTGTAAGGAGAAGTTGACAGTTTCTCGGTTTCCATGTATTCATTCTTTTGGATTTTAAAAGCTGAACAAAAGCATCAAATCAAATAATAAAAAAAGAAAATCCAGACTCCCATTAAGAAGAGAATCAAAATATATCAGAACATCTTGTTTGCTGATAATAAACTAATACTGTATTAGGTATTCAGGCAAAAATCCAGTTGAAATTAATGGGACAGCTGTGGTATTTTACTCAATGCTGTCTTAAAATAACAAATTCTTTTTATTCCTGGTAGCTACACTAATTAATCTTGACAACAGCTCAAGTGAAAAAAAATATTGGTGTACTGCTTTTGAAAATGTGAAGCTGGTATGTGTGGGTATTAGGTGGTTTACCAAAGTGGTAGAGACAATGGAAATGAAATGAAATGAAATGAAATGAAATAATGAAATGAAATGAAATGAAATGAAATGAAATGAAGTGAAATGAAATGAATAAAATAATAAAATAAAATTCAGGATGTAGAATAAAAAACCAAAAAAAACCCAGAACCTAACACCAATTGCTACATGGCAACCACTAGAGTATTTTACAATCCTTATATGCCAATTTGATGGAAATCTGGAGATATTTCTACTAATTTTAATGAATCCTTTAACTGTAAATTTTCTTTTTTTTTTTCCCAGAAGACATTTTGGCTAGTTTATATAAGTTCCTAAAAAGTGAGAATAAGCCTCAAGTAGTACAATTGTTTAAACATATCAGGTCTATATAAGAATAAAAAGAGTTTCTAATGTTCCTTATAGTAAATTAGGTACTGTTCATGTTCACTTTTCTGTTTGGCAAAGGTTTTAGTGGCTATTATACGTTTTACATATTTCCCAAACATTTTTCCAACTTCTGTTGAATAATTAATGACCATGAATATGGGGATCTCTGGAAGTCACACAGTCCCACTTCCCTTTAAGTGGGAATATTACTATCAATAGAATACATCAGCTGTGGCTTTGTTCAGCCAAATCTTGAAAAGCCCTCAGGATGGATATTCCGCAGTCTCCTCAGATATTATCTCAAAAAAAGTCATGTTAAACTGAGCCAATAAATTTCTTTATTGAAAATCAAAAATTTTTACAACCTACGCTATTTTTAGTGATTTGATGCAAAGTATTTTGCAACTAGAGAGACTAAAAAAAAATTTATGAACTTCAGTAATTTTTCTCAGTGGAACATTATTTAAAATTAGTGAATCTCCTTTAACCTTGATTCTTGACATGTAATAGTGTTAAAAACTACCAGAGACATGCATAACCATTCATGTTAACATTAGTATTGTTTCTCATTTTACCATGTACTTTCCAATTACTATTTTTAAGTTTTTTGTTTATGCTAGCTCTGAATTTAAATCAGCATAAATATTATATGTAAGAATTGGTTTTTTTCAGGGAAAAATCTGAGTTTGGAATGAACAGAAAGGTACTTAAGCTGTCAGACAGATATTCCATATTATGTTTTAAAGCTCTGCATATCTTTGTTTTACCTTCTTCATCCTTATCCTGCCATTCTTACAGATTGTGCAGTGGTGTGTGTCCTGTTTATTTTCCTTCCCTTCTTCCTTCAGATGACTGCAATGTGTTAAACACCTCTAAACAATCATTACTATCCTTTTAAAAATAGTCAGTATCCAGCTTAATGAATCAGGTTAAACTGCCTGCAGGGTTTCAGTGTTTCCCTATATAAAAATGCCCTTTTCTTCACAATGAAAAGCATTAATAAACTTTTTACTGTATTTCTCTAGCATAATTTAATTACTTAGCTGCAATACCACTATTTTTATCGCTACTAGACTGTCTAATGTCACAAAGGGCAGACTGCGGACTGCATGTGGTCTATGAAAAATTTTAAGTAGCTTGCAAAATGACTTCTCAGTTGTGGTCCCTTTTGGCCATAACCAGTTGATTGTTAATGTTGTGATAATTAGAGGACCCTTTTCAGCTCAGCTGCGATGCACAGCTGTTCAGGTCCAAAAGCTGCAGGAGCTGCCAATCACCCTGAGCCTGAGACTGTCCCTTGTCAGGGGATTTGTCAGATGGTGAAAGACCCTGCTTCACAGACCACAATATACCCTTCCGCCCTTCCAGTCCAACTTACAAAGTGGCCAAAGGCTCTTGAAATTACTATTTCAGCAGAGCAGGGCTTCTGGAGTCATAGCTGAATAAAATTTAAACTCTAGGGACACCAGAGTGAATGTACTCACAATAACAAGGGTATGGACAACTGCAATTATGAGCCAAAACCTAAACAACTATGCTGTGAAAAAAATCCCACAAAAACCCAAAAGGAATTCCTGAAGCTGAAGGACATAAACTACTCAGTTAATGGGAAATAAGTTGTGTATGCATATATTTTGTTATATTTGATATTAGGTTTTGGTAACACATTGCAAAACTAAAAAAAAAATCTGTATGTTTGAAGTTAATAGTCTGTAGTTCTAATTTAGTGGGTGTTTTTTAAATTAATTTTCAAGAAAACTTATCTGATTTCTGAAGAGATTATAAAGTAATTATAAATATCACCTAGTGAAAGGTAAAGATGCTGTCAAATTTTGTTGAAGTCTTCTTCCCTATTTGTTTTACTGAGAGAAGGGTTATATACAGTGTAATAAATTACCTGTAGTTTTAATTAGAGCTTGAATGTGTGTGAGTTCCTGACAAGAACTACTATAACATATACAGATTTATATTTTTGACCTTTACTTTAAATTACTGTCTATGAAGAACAGCAATAGTGAAATATTAATATCTTTCTGTTTCATTAACTGGAAAATATAGGAGACCTATGCTGAGAGTAAAGTAATGTATCTATATATTCCAAAAAAATGACCAAAAAAAGACTAGGAGGACTTAGGTATGAATGTCAATATCATAGTTGAAAGACTGGCTTGCTCAAATCCTGCTAAGGTTATACTCATTAAAATTTGTGTGTTTCCATCAAAGCAATTACAGATTAGTCCTTTCTACTTCTGTAGAGAAAAGAAATATCAGATAGAACATTTCATATGAAAAGAAGCCAAGCAAGAATATAATCTCTGAGACCATTTAAAAAGGTAATATCTGTACAACGCTCAAAAGAATGGACTGCTGGTTTAACCCATATAGCCTGCTCAAAATCTCAGCCCAATTCCTTCATGAACTAACTCCCCAAGACGTCGAAGCTGATTGCTCTGGACTCCATAAGGAGGTGAAGGCAGCATTACCCCTGCTACAGGACCTAGACTGATTCTATATAGTCTGCCACATGGCAGATTGTGCATCACCACATCGGGAATTAGTATAACAATTATACAGTATTGAGATCATTTTAGCAGACTGCAGCAGATCTGTATCTTTACCTTTGTGGTGGGATGACCATGGCTAGCTACCAGGTGTGCACCTGCTCTATCACTCCCCTCCTAAGCAGGATAGGGCAAAAAGAAAATATCGTGAAAGTCTCATGGGTCAAGATAAAGGCAGGGAGATATTACTCACCAGTTATTGTCACAGGCAAAACAGATTCCACTTGGGGAAATTATTTTAATTTCTTGATGATCTAAATTAGATTAGTGCAATGAGAAATAAAACTAGATCTTAGAACAATTTCCCTCACCCCTTGCCTCTCTATGCAGCCTCAGCTTTATTCCCAATTTCTCCATCTCCTCTCCACCAGGGTGGGGAGACAGGGCATAGGAGTTATTCACACATCTCTGCCTCTTTCCTCCTCACACTCTTCCCCTGTTCCAGTGTGGGGTCCCTCCAACAGAACACTCCCTGAACTTCTCCCGTCGGGGTCCTTCCCACTGATTTCAGTTCTTCATGAACTGCTCCAGAGTGGGTGTGTCCCTTCCACGGGATGCAGTCCTCCAGCGTGGGTCCCCCCTGGGGTGACAAGTCCTGCCAGTGAAACAGCTCCAGTGTGCGTTTCTCCCTCCATGAGCCTGAAGATCCTGCCGAGAGACAGCACCAGTCTGGGCTTATCACATGATCACATCTTCCTTCAGGGCACATCCACCATTGTCCTTTGTGGTGGTTTTCATGGACTGTGAAATGGATACCTTTTCTATTGTGGACCTACACTAGCTGCAGGGGATAGGCTGCCTCACCATGGGCTGCAGGAGAATCTGCTCCAGTGCCTGGAGCATCTCCTCCCTCTGTTTTCAGGGACTTAGGCGTCTGCAGAATTGTTACACGTATTTTTAAATCTTCTCTCCTGCTGCTGTTGCAGCATGAGAGAGGATTTCCCCTTAAATTTGTTATCCCAGATGTGTTACCACCATCACTGATGGGCTCAGCTTTCACAACTGGAGAGGAACAATCACAGTGAATGAATACATTTTGCAGGATGCCTGGTTGGAAATTAGCTCTGCAAGAAAGGTCCTGATAAACATGATCCAGCAAACTGAACATGAGTCAGAAGTGTGATTGTGATACAAAGAAGGCAAATGTTAACCTATGCTGCATTAGGGGTGTAGCCAGCAGGTGAAGGGAAATGATCCTTCCTCTTTACTCAGCTCTAGTGAGACCATGCTGTGTTTGGTTCTGGGCCCTCCAGTACAAGATAGACATGAGCATACTAAACACAGTCCAACAAAGGGCCGTGGAAAAGACGGAGAGGTTAGAGTATGTCCTGTATGTCAAAAGGTTGAGAGACTTGTCCAGCCTGGAGCAGAGAAGGCTTGGAGGGAGTTTATCAGTGTATATAAATGCCTGAAGGGGGGGGGGGGGGGGGGGG
>VXBU01010069.1:147919-183959 GCA_013400315.1 Bombycilla garrulus | reverse complement strand
TTGTGATTTATCCTTTTAGTCTAAATAAACAAGCCTAAGTACCCAGAATATGTTAGGCAACTATGTGACCAGGATACAAAGCCTGCTTCATTTAATAACCTCACTTTCTAATCAGTCAGTTTTATAATCTTTATGGTCAGGTGAAATTATATCCAGTTACGGTTGCCTAATATGAAGAGTATGGAGATAATTAGCTCAGATTCTCCATACTTTTGTTTCTATATATTTTAATTAAAATCACTTACACTGCTTACACATTTTCCTTCTGAATAACAACAATATAACTGAGTTTATTTTCTGTCAATAATTTGCTGTCTGCCCATTAGTTGATGTTTTCTATATCATAATAAATTTTCTATATCAGAATAAATAATTATATAATAATAAATGTTTTTATACTTCCATTGCAATTGGAGGAGAGACTTCAGATTTTTTATGGGATAATGGGGGTATGTGAGTTATCCTTGCTTCCAGAGCAGCTAGCACATAGCCATTACCTCAGAGACTTTGAAGCACAATGTACTGTAAAACCTGGGTTTAAGCCAGTGGCAAGACAATTTTGTCTCTGAGGGTCCCTGAACTAGTTGAAAGTAACTGAGGTGTGTTTGACCCTGTTTCATACTGATGTCTCTGACTGCTATGTAGCTGTGCCAGAGAGTTATGGACCAGTCTGTATGATCTGTACCATCGACAGTAATTTCCAAATGCAGCTCAGCAAATTATTTTCTGTATCTACAAACATTTATTATTTACTGCTTGTTGTCTCTGCATTTCTGTCCCTTGGTTTGATGGAAATCCATGAAAATTGCATCAAAAAATATGGCTGCTCTGTTGTGCAGTAAAGTTTAAAAGTTTCCATAGCATGGTCATCTGCTTGTTTCATATAAATGCTTACTATGTTAATGAAATCACTTTAATTTTGATTAAGAATTTTGGTATTTTTTTCTCTAGACAAACAAGCAAACCAACAAAGAAAATAAGAAACACCTACTGCAGATAGCCAATTAGCTTTAAATATGAATAATCTAATCCTGACAGAAGAAGTTAATATATGTGAATAGATTACCTGCTTTAGGGTAGCTAAATCCAAAATAATCTGTTTGATAAATAGTTCTCAAATGAAGTACAAAGAGAGCTAATGCAGTAGCAGAAAAGCATTCTTTTAGGTTGGTAACATCTACAAGTTCTAGCAGATCCTGTCTGCCAGACAAATGCAACAAACAAATTTATTGTATCTGACAAGTATAAATCTTCAAGTGAAGCACACCTTTAATTTGCTGCTGAGCAACCACAGAGTCTTGCGCAGGAAATTTCATGATAGCTTGAATTTCAAATTGATATTAAGGTTGGGAAGATTTTAGTGTCTCAAAGATACTATTTTAGGAGTAAATTTATGTTCTGGAATACAGACTACTGTGTGATTTAATGCTGATTGTCTAACCTTGTGATGTGACTGGCAAAAGGGGACAGGAGTGCTGTAATTTTCAGGCACTGTAGAAGGCATGGTGCTATCCAAATCCCACTGGAACTCCACTGAATTGATGAAATGACCAGGAAGGCCTAATTAAAGCTGTTCAGCTCAAATGTATTGATGTATTACATCTATTGTGGTTTTGTTTAATAGGTCTACCCTATGAATGCCGGCGTGCCAGTAAAGTAAACTAAAAAAATTGCATAAATAATGCTGGAAGGTAAAAACACACCCTCTGAATCAAAGCTGAGTCATGCAAATCCAACAGGATTTTGCTTACATAAAACCAAATATTGGTCATGTATTATCAAGTAAGAAAAGATAAATGTGTATGTGCAAGCACATATTTAATTTTTTAATTTAAAAATATAATTCCTGAGTATTAAAAGGTTCTTCAGATATTGCTTCCTTTTCTATGATTAAAAGATCTCTGAATAGTATATCCATTATAATAGTCAGGAATTCTAGCTGTAAGGCTAGAATTTATGTCTGAGTTCCTTGGGCAATATTTTGTTGAAATCTGGTAATTTTTTTAAGTATTTCCACAGGAATATGTAACTTCAAATTTATTTATATTTTGGCTGCACAGTTTTAACTGAAAACTGATACAGAATATAATTTGGCATAATCTGCTGGTGAGTAATGAATTCAACAAAATATATGGAATGAGAAAGAAAAGTACTATTCACAAAATGGGACTGAATTTATTTGCTTGTCTTTTTCTACAATAAGTAAGATAAGCCTCATCAAGACTTATAAAATATCAAACTTTAATTTACCACTTAGATTTATAGAAATGTTAAAACATTTCTGCATGTTGTTTAAAATAAGTATGTCTTTTTTTTTCTTCTTTATAATTTGGCAATACATAGAAAATGAAAACTATTATAAAAACAGCTAGCCTGGACATGGGAATAAACCCTTTCATTTCAAATAGACCAGACCATCTGTGACACCTTCAGGCTTAATATTTGTGCTTGTTAATTTGAAAACTTTATATATGGAGGTTTTGCTTCAACCTAATCAAGCTTTTCTTCTCTCTTTTTTTTTTTTTTTTTTTTTAATGTAAAACTTAAAAATTCATTATTTCCCTAGCTCTTCTGTAAAGTATATTAAAGAATTCCAGTTCTTAATATCTATAGGTAACCGGGGTGAATTTATAAGTCTCTTTTAAAGATAGTATGCATGAATACACCTGACAGGAAATTTAAAAATAAAATTAATAGAAGCCATGACTAATATTTTTTTCTCTTCCTGAGACATGGATTTCTTCTTTCAAAGAGGGATTGAGAGCACTCAGACAGTTTACTGATTATATCGAGTTGGGCAGGAGTGTTGATCTGCTGTAGGGTAGGAAGGCTCTGCAGAAGGAACTGGAGAGGCTGGATCAGTGGGCTGAGGTCAGTGGTGTGGGGATCAACAAGACAAAGTGCTGGGTCCTGCCCTTGCCTCACAACACAATGTGCAACACTACAGGCTGGAGGAGGAGTGGCTGGAAAGATTCCCAATGGAAAAGGAACTGGTGGTGTTGACTGACAGGTGCTGAACATGACCCAGTGTGTGCCCAGGAGGTTAAGGAGGCCAATGGCATCGTGGGTTGTGTCAGAACCTGTGTGGCCAGGAGGATGAGGGTCTGAAAGAGACAAATTTTATTGTTGGACACAAAATAGATAAACAGGATTTTTGAAAGTACAGGCTAATAAGATACTTATCTAAAACAGGCCTCTAGCATACGTAAGGAAAATTTTTAATGACTATACTGAAATAGACTTTAGAATGATACTGAGTAGTCATGACCTTTGATCACCTTATCACCTTAGCTCACCATGTGCTTGAGCTTTATATTTTTCTAATATATATGTCTTTAGTTTTAAGCAGTAGAGCTGCTCTGAGCCTTCATGGAGAAACATACTCTCATTAAAATGGAAATTAATTATTTCTTTTTAGAATGACAGATTTACACCTATTTAAAAGCCAGTAGGAAGAAAAAAGTCCTTTTGAGTTTTAGTGACCACCAGCACTTCATAAAGATTTTGGTATGCATTCATAGTCATGACAGAGACTTTTATAAGGGGTTAGCAATTTTGAGTTCCTCAACATATGAGTACCCAAGTAAACATATTTAAAATTACTGTTTTTCAGTTGAGATTGCTTGGAATAATCCTGGACAAAGGACTCCTTAAAATCACCTCAAACAGGGACTGGATGAATACAATACTTCCTTCCTAAAGAGCTTATGTTTTCAGTTTGTTGCCTCCCTCTTGCCCCCATCTCTTTTCTCCTCTTTCTATTCCCTTTACCATGGCAGTGTTCGTAGCAAACATTATTCCACTACTGCAGTATTCAGTGAGAATCTCCATCTCTGAGACCCATCTATGTTATGAATGGAAATAATAATCTCACTTTCTTTTCAAAATTCTTCTAAAAAAATTTCTCTCTTTGACACAACTTGATGGATCAGTTCTTCTACAGCTGCTCATGTGGAAATGTGCAGAGTTTCCTAAATGTCTCAGTAGGGGTCAGGACTCTTAGAATTACACATAATTATTAATAAAACTGATTAGCAATTTTTCAGTTCTGTTAGCGGAATGTCATAATTGTATTTGTATCAATATTCAAGCTGTGCCAGTTTTCAACAATCTTACCTCCAGCTGAGATCACAGAAAATGATGCACAACCTCGAGCTAACATATTCGTCATCTCAATATCAAGTACAATGACACTACAGTACACACTAATGTAAAATTACTCAGTAACATTTTGAAAGGTACCATCTGCCTTTCCTTTAAACCTTTCAAGACATACCAGTACAGCAGTGTGTCAGGGAAGGAAGAGGAGACATAAGGCAGAACTAGAATCTCATTTTATTCAAAACAGGTTTTTTTCAAATTTTAGTTAGAGGGCTTTCATGCTTCTAGCCTTGTCTAAAACAGCCAATCACCGCATGACCCAAATTTAATTCAACCAATTCGTTTACGCTCTAATCAATATGTCAATTGGAGGTGTTATACTGTGATGTTATTTATATATTCAATTTGAACTAGTTTTCACTTCTCTGTAATAATGGTTCAGAAATAGGGCTGTTTATGAACATCATAGCTGTCACCTGTCATGGAAATATTGCTTCCAAAGTGCGGCCAATTAGATTAATGTTTACGTTTATTCACACATATTAGATCCTCAGAAAACTAACTAGAAAGTTGTTTCCTTGCGTGTTTCTCCTTCACAAAACATGAGTCAGAAAGTCACTCGCATTGCCCAGTTGCTCAACTCATTCCCTAAGGACCCCCTTCAAAACAGGGAAATAAAACTCCACTCTATCATGCAGAATAAACCCCCAATGCAGCACCAGGTAAAAGTCTGATAGAAATGTCTTTCAAATAACCACAACTGCACAGAGAGTATCCGTTTTATATTGACAATGATTTGGAGATGATCGCAGAAGAAGAATTAACCTTGCTTTGACTATGTGTTTTTTTTTTTCTTATTTGCATTACAGGTCAGCAACTGAATGATACCTGTCAAACTTTATATGATCACATCTGACTAAATAATGATTTCTGCATGCCAGGCTTTGTTTGACAGTATTTCTGTCTGAGAAATGCTGGCAGCAAAAAGCCCATTAACTGCTTCCACCCACTGTTCTTATATAATTCTCCATATCTTTTCTCCCAGGGCTGATAGGGAACAGCAGGGACACAAGCCATTTGTTACAGGCTTCACATAGCTGTGGGTTAGAGTCTGCTCAGTCACACCACATGGCACAATGCAACCTAAGATATTACAACATGTAATGGACTCATCTTTGCTTAAGAAATACAAGGTGACATCATGACAGTTTTTTTAGTTATTGAAATAAGCAGCTGCATCTGCTCAATGCAAAACTGAAATAAAAAAAGTAAATTAAAAAAAATTAAAAAACCCCTCTCACTTCCAAGTTTCCAACAACTGGGATTTTTCTTATATTATAAAGATGCTTCATGCTAGAATAATGATGGGAAATTACTGGTTGCCTAGTCAAGGGTGCTTCTGTAAGTCTCACTTTCATTAACAGGCAATGAGAGCCCGTGGCTTACCGTAAATCCATGTTGGGAAGAATTACATCTCTGTCACATTGGTACACAAAACAACTTAGAGAATACATGTGAACTGCCAATAATTTCTCAAGAGGTTCAGGTGACTTACTGAAATACTTAACACTAACTCTTACAGTGCATATTTATTTCTTCCTTTAAAATCTCATTTCCCACAGCAAATACATTTAGGCATATTAGTAAGTGGCCAAAACCAAAACTGTTTATTCTACCAACTAATCCTATGGATTTTACTGCAGTGGGATTCATCCCTGTGCTATCCATAATTAACATTTGTCTCTGCAAAATAAAGCCCCCAGTTGCCAAAGCTAACCAAAGTATAATCTTTTTCATATTTTTTTCTTCAGTCCCAAATCATCAAAAGTAAATATTAAAATAGATAAAATGACTACAACTATCTTAGAACAAGGTAGGTGGACTTGAGTTTCATGTAACTTTATATAAAGGAAGTTTTGTTCCATTTAATTTATATTTACAAAACTTCTTATTGCACTGAACAATGCTTGAATACAGAGTCAATGTCATTGAAAACAATGGTATAGATTGCTGTTTGGACTTTGATCTTTTTCAGATACAGATTTGTTTGGTATTTATTGATAAATATTTTTGTGTAAAATGGGATTTTATGGATCAGATGTTTTCTACTCACTGAAATGCATTGGTGAGAATGGCATAATAGACTCCAGGGATTTATTTGGTCATCTGAATACAAGGATACTTACTACACTTTGAAACACCCTTGACTCTTCCTTCAGATCTCCAACTGCTGCTGCAAGAATTCAGAAATCTCAATGATGGCCTTCTATAGGTATCTTATACCTATATACAGAGATTCTGCACATCTTGTGTCTTAGCCATCACTTTTGTGCATTTCTCAGATGCCTTAGCACATCTCAGCTCAAGATCCCTGTGTTTTAGTGCATGACTCAAGTCATATTTCCTTTGCTTGAGCAGCAAATTTACATACACAGCTCACATGTTGATACATAAAATGTGCATGGATATCTGAATTTGGCTCTAAACCCTATTCATCTGTATTGTAAAAAGTATCCTTGTAGAAACTATTGTGAAGAGTTGTAAGACTGGATGAAGAATGAAATACCACCTTAACTCCGCAGCAGGAACTGTGGTTCTCAATCCAACTCAATCAAGCTTGTGTAGTTTCATTTGTATGTTTAAGTGTTGATGTTTGGGAATGGTATTTCCAAATGTATTCCTACTGAAACACTCCAAACTGTGCTCCACTCACTCACGCACTCCCCCTTCTTATTAATAAAAGAGTATAGAAAAGAGGTGAATGATTCACATCTGAATGGTCACCATGTGGAAGCTGGCAATACCCCAACACCTCCATCACACTACCCAACCAGAAGGCACTGCTTCCCCCACCCCATGTGCATGATGTCAGATGGTATAGAATATAACCTCGAGGTTCTAACTATGCTCCTCCTTCTATTGCAAAAACTCACCCTGTTCTAACCAGGATAGTTACACAGCACTAATTCTTACTTCCTTCCAAAATTATTTCAGCCTCTATTTAGTAGAATATATAATGTCTTGGTTAATATTTGGTCTGGTTTCATCAACTTCTTAGTAGCTGTCACAGTGGTTGAAGACTAATGTTGAAAACCCACTGATTTTTTTAGTTGTTGCTCTGTAGTGCTGACCTCAAGTCAAGAACTTTTCAGATTCCCACACTCTGCCACCAAGCAGGTGCACAAGATGCTGAAGGGGAGCAGACCTGGGACAGGTGACCCAAACTGGTGAAAAGGGAAATTAGATATTTCATGCCATAGAATGTCACATTCAGTGTATAGACTACGGGGAGTTGGTTGTGAGGGATCGATCTCTGCTCAGGGGCAGGCTATGCATTGATCAAGGAGTGGGGAGCAAATGGACTCTGCACCACTTGGATTTCATTCCATTTCTCTCTCCTATTATTAATATAAACAGTTTTTAATTGTTAATCTGTTCTCCTCTCAATCCATGAGTTTTACTTTTTTATTCTCCTCCTACTGTGGGGCTCCTGCATGGTACTTACTTGGCGTCTGGAGTTAAACTATGACAATATTCTGCATGTGATTCAGTTTGATACACAATTTAGGACTTTTAGATCAGATTAATCTCACCGAACAGGCTACAGATGCAGATGTTTAAAGGTAAAGGTATGTATTCACAGTGCACAGAGCAGTATAAAACACATAATTTGGTGTCTAAAGAGCCTTTATGGAATCATAGAATCATTTAGGCTGGAAGAACCTTCTAAGATTGAGTCCAGCCATTAACCTAGCAATGAATGCCAAGTCCAACACCACTAAAACTCGTTATTAAGAACCACATGTAAGTAGATATTGCTTCTTATGGTCAAGGACAGTCTGAATCTTGATTTAATTGCTGAACATTGACATCTAAAGTCAACCAAGTTTTCTTAAGTTTCCCTGCTGGGCTATCAGCTGCCTCTTGAGAAGATCAGGAGTTTTCTGGGTATTTTGGGTCTCATAAACTATATTTGTGTATATTCAGTGGTTCTGTGTCCTTATGTGTGGGCAACAAAATAAACAATCAACTGAAAAAAAGAAGTCTGCAGAGGGTAACTATGATCTCCTCTTTTAATCACCCTTTGAAAATTCTTTCTTGCTCTGGATCTATGACAACATGGACGGGTAACTTAGTCTTAGATGGGAAAGCCTAAGTGACCTAAGTCATTCACTTAAATAGTAAAACATAACAAATCAATTGTCTTTGTGCCAGATTTTTTTTTCTCTCACTAGGAAGGACTTTTGTTTCAAAAGACTGAATTACTATAGCAATTCATGAATAACCATTAGTGCCATCTGGCAAGTTTTCAAGATGACTTGTTTTACTACACAATGCTTGCACTGGCTTTGATACAGTGACCTGCAGAGTGTTGTTTTTGACCCAGCTTAACTGAGCAGAAACTGTACCAGAAATTGCATTACTCATTTACCTGAGAAAGCATTTTTATAAGGTGAGACAAGATAATATGATTATGTCATGATATGAAGTTTGGTGCAGTAGAAACAAAAATAAGAAAACTTCTCTGGGTCTAATTTGAACTCTTACAAGGTATAAATTCCTTCATTTTATTGCAAAAGTAACATAAAATTTCAAAACTTGAATAGAAAAGGGACTTTCTGTAAATATCAGGGCAATAAATTTCAAATTACCATTTTTTTCTATGACAAATAATGCTGTAAGAGGAAGGAACTGAATCCTGATTAACTAGCAAAAATTAATATTTCTCTTTTTAAGTAACAAAAATAATTAACTTATTTTAGCAATACAGGATATACTAATGAGCACGTGGTACATGTAGCATTAAACTCACAGGTATATCTACCTGAATAGGTCGGGCAAGGCCCAGGAGTTTAAAAGAGAAATCATATTTTATCACTTCCTTGAGGAAGGTATCATGCATGGCTGCTTTAGTTCCCCTGAACAGAAGAATGATCTCTGGAGTCTTTAGATCCATCCTCTACACTCTTTCAGGATGACTGAACTGTGATTCATCATATTTACTACAGCATTAATGTGCCTGTTCCACCTCAGAGATGAGATACAACCGCAAGTTCTACTGCGTTCAGTGGAAGGTTTTGGTACAGCTGCATGCAAATACTGCATGAGAGTAAACCTTAATGTATACCCTTTGCAACTGTTACAACAAATCTAAGCTAATTGTTCTCATTTATTTTTAAATAAAATGCATGGAGCATGAATACTCAGTCAGTGTTGTAGAAAGCCACCACAGTAAAGATATAGAAACTTTCTGTAGAGTACATTAGTAATAAAATGACCAGTCTGGATCAAATAAAGCCCTCAGCTATGTTTCACGCTTAATTACACTCAAAGTGATTCAAAGCTATTTGCTAGCTGTGTCTACTCTAATTTCTAAACTGATCTTCACAGGGCTGACTGAATGCTAAAAAAACAGCTCACACTGCTGAGTGGGAGGACCAGCAGCAGCACCAGAAACTAAAGGAGTTTGCTTTTCTGTATTTTGCTTTCACTGACGGTGATTAGCTGCTGTATGGCTTAGCTGTCAAACAGCATTAAGTCCTTTTGGTGGACTTGCAACAGAACGGGCAGGATGTGACTTGGAAGAGACCAGCTGACATAAGGTGGAATTGTCTGTGAAAGGGAAGAGGTTATTGGCTACTTTTGTTAGATGTCGCAGGAAGAGAAAGAAAAGCGTCAGTCCCTGCATGGATCCTCACAGCGCTCTGGGATGGCGAGCCACTGACAATGACAAGATGCCATCTGTTAAGAAGCTATTCTGGAAGAAAACTGGAGCTGCTGGAGGATTTCACCACACTGCAGTGAGCAAGTGGCACATTTGGCATATAAGGGCCCCAAGCCTGTCTGCAGGCAAATGTGGCCTTATACACACCAGCCTTCTGATTCAAGTAGATAACAAGAGTGGTGAATCCATGATCGTTATTTTAGGAATTCCATCAGTTGCTCAAAATAGAAATAGCTTTGTTAAATTAATGATCTCCACTTCTAATATCTTCCAGGAGAAACACATTTTTTTTTTCGGCTGGAAATACTATAAAGATCACAGGCTTCTCTGCTAGAGGTGGTTGATTTAATACTTATTGCATGCATGTAAAAAAAATTTTAAATTGTCATACTGTCCAGGTAATCAATATCTTATGTATTCATAGAGTCATAGAATCAAAAAATGTTAAGGGATTGGAAGAGACCTTAAAGACCCTCTAATCCCAACCCCCACTGCCATGTAGACCACGCTGTTCAAGGCCTTATCCAACCTGGCTTTGAACACTGCCAGGGTTAGGGCAATCACAACTCTTCCTTTTAGATACATTTCTGTCAAATTTTGTTATAAACGTGGCAAACTTTCAATACTAAATCCCAAGCAAATCTATTTTATGTATATAAACTTGGAAAATGTCATAAAAGTGAAATATGCTCATCCAAATGAGTTGGTGGTTTGCAGATATATCTGAATATCACTTTTTTATCTTAGAAAAATTCCAGTTATGTCTTGTGCATTTGATTATTTAAATTTAAAGAAAATAAGATTTTATAAAATTTCAATTCTTCCACTCCTTCTATTATAAACATGCATTAAAGAAATCTGTATTTTCTATGGAAAAAAAAACCTAAAACCAAAACAATGATCCCATGTGTACAGTATGCTAAAGAGCTTTTTACTAGGGCAGATTTTAATTGAAATTTTTGTGTAGACAGCAAGAATAATGGCACTATCATAACTTAGACCATGATGCAGTGAATTTGACTGCGATCAGATGATCTCTGCAAGTGATGTTTTAAAGTCCTCTCAAGTTTGAATTGCACAGTACTAATACATAATCATATCACAAATAATTTAAAATTATGTCTGAATCCAGACAGGCTCGAATCATTCTGAGCTGAAATTGTCTTTGTACTTGAACAGTTCTTTGGATTCTCTCCACTGCTTGCTTAGACAATAACCTTTGCATATCTGAGTTTGCTAGTGTGTTTAGAGTTCACAGCTTCAAGAAATCCTGCATTACATTATCAAATCTTAGAACTGTCAGCATCAGCAAAGGTTGTTAAGAGTGATTTTAGCCAACTGCAATAAATCATGATCTATATTGTATTTTTCTCTGTATTTGGTTAAGATGCTCAGTTAGGACTCAGACCTGCTCCATATTGAACTCCAATGAAACATTGTCCATAGCTATGGTGTGACAGGAATTCCCAGAGATCAGCTGTGCAAATGACTCATTGTATACAGAGATAATTGGACTGAGTTCTGAACTGAATTCAATCAGTACAGCTCCAGTCTACCATGGAGATACACTGTTTTTCAGAAACTGAGGTTATGGCCACAGACATCTGTTGACCAAAGGGTTATATGGAATTTTTCAATTATGCTGTACCCTCATGTCACTTGATGTTTTCTTTCATCTTATTCCTTATATAAACCTGGAAGGCTCACTCTGCTGGCCAGTGGTTTCTTGCTTTCATATTGGCTCTGTTGAATTGTCTGGGCACACTTAGTAGTGTCTTGTTCCAGGGGCTGATGAGTTTTATCTTTAAGCACAATTTTCACAAAGCTAAAAATTGTGACTGATGAGATGCCATTTTGTTAAATTGCTGTAAATTACTTAATTTGTGGCAGAAAAATTTTTATTTTATTTTTTTTTTTCTTCTTTAGTCCTTTTTTTATAATGGTAATAGTGGTAGTATAGTAGTAATAAAATAATAACAACAACAACATAGTCAACAAAATAGACAGACAAAATCCTAATTTTCTGTTATCCCTTGAGGTATATAATAGTCTATATAATTCTCTTCTGGAAACAGGCAGATGGAAACAACTGACAATGGAACAGAAAGGGAACGAGGAATGAAAGGGAGATAAGAACAGAATGTAAAGAGGGAGGGAAAGTGAAAAAGAAGACAATAGGTAAAATTCCATACAAAGGAAAAAGCAGTAAAGCTACACCATGTTATATGACAACTGGAATGGGATCTTCTGAACATGAGCTGAGGATTTTTAGAATGAAACAGAAATGTCAAAAAAGCCTGACAAAGAAATCTATTTATTGCTACTCAGCACACATTTGAAAGCATGTGATGTATTCCACAGGTTACAAATCAGTCTTCACAAAGTTTTGGAGGAATCATGCCTATTGAATATAATTTACAATGGTAGCTTCAGCTCAGTGAAATTCAGGTATTTATGGTACAGATGTCTGTCTGCAAGCCAGGTAGCTCAATTCATTTGCCCACATAAACGTGTCTTACACCATGTCAGTGTTTCCAGCCTGGCCTCCAGCTGCCATTGCAGCTGTATGTGTTTCCAAGAGATCTCATCCAATAGGGGACTGTCACCTCCATGTGCATACCCTGAGTGCCATGTGCATGCCATGTGCATGTGCATGCCCTGGGTGGCATCTCAGATGGCACCAGACATTGAAGTGGGGACAGGTGAGTAGAGCTTTAGGCTCTCCCTGAAGAAACATGGTTTAAGGAATTCATCCAGCATGTAGACATGTACATTTCTACAGTCTAAATTAAGTGAGATGAACTTGTAACACTGAAAAAGATGCTTTGGTTCCATCATAATTCAGGCCCACCATTAGTTCACCTTTGCCTTTAAAGCCTGTGAGGCCTTATAGATAAATTTAGTTTAGGAAACGAGATGAAGAGGCAAAAAGGACAAATAGTATCTTAAAAGCATATGTTAGAAAAAAACTCAATAGAAGATACTGTGAAAGAAATAAGACTTTACCTTAGATATTCTTCATTTAAAAGGCCCAATATTCAGTGCTAAAAATAATCAAGTTAGGCTCTGATTCAACAAAGTATATGACTACTTCACTGAGGCTTTTGCTGAATCTTACACAATAACACCTTTTCTACTTTGGCTGAGAAGGTTTATATGCTACTGACTGATAGTTTTAAACTGTGAATTGAGGCACAGTAACTGGATCAAGGATGTACCTTTTATGATTAAATTATTAGGAGTTTGTTTAGCAGTGTATGAAAGGTCTTTCAATTTTTTTAGTGCATCAGTTTCTAAGCATCTCTAAAGAAAACATTTTAATCCCAAAGGTTACTGAACATGAATATTATACCTCAGGCATCGTGTTTTCACAAGCATTTTAGGTGGAACAGTAAGAAAATTTAGAAATTGCTAGACTCTACTAGTGATCTCTCAAGCATGGGAATTGTCCTACTGAGCTCCTACTTAATTACTTTTACCTTATTATTCATATTTTCATTAAGCTAGTAAGCTGTCTTTTTTGTAGTGTGTTCCATATCTTTTCTCTCTGGAACTGGGATTGTATTAAATTACTCCACTTTACCTCATCCAGGATGTTTTACAGTTGCATTTTAATCACTTTAAGACATTTCATTTTTGCATATTCTGTTAATGATGCTGACATTTTTTATCATATTGCACACATATATTAAACAAGTACTTTTGGGATAAGCTGTTCAGACTCAGGCTTGACTGCACACACTCCATCAGTGGGACTAATCTTAGACTAATCTTCCAGGGAATAACACCAAGTCTTTATGTTGACAGCCTGGATTTCATAGAGTGGGTAAATGGTTGATTAGGTTTTTCTCTTTATGAAACAAACTGAGGTATGTCACTATAGCAGGATTCTGAAAAGATGTTCCTCGTAACGTATGGATAGGTGAGTCTAGATGCACATCTGTTTTTGTGTTTCTGATGATATCAGAGTTTTTCAAGACATAGTTAGATAGATCCCACTGTGGTACTTCCAAGTTATCTCCAAGTTATTTACAGAGAAACAGATAATGTCCCGGCAATAACTCAGCAATTAAATGCCCTTCCTTATTGTTCCTACTTTTGGGAACAAAGTAGGCATTATTTCATTGAATTATGGGTCACTCCAGACAGAAGATTTTTTTCAGGTCTCAAGTAGTGCTTTTCAATAAGAAAAACTGCTGAAGTGGGCAGCATAAAATCATCAAGGGCATAAATGGGCTCTTAACTTTATCAATGAACATTCACTAAGTATTTACAGAATCTCAGAAGGCAGAGAGGCTGAGGTTGAAAGGAACCTCTGGAGATCTCCTGATCTGAACTACCAGCCCAAGCAGGATCAGAAAGAAGACTTGGCCAGGACCATGTCCAGGTGGTATCTGAATATCTCCAAGGATAGAAGCTCCACAGCCTCCCTGGGGAACTCGTAGCAGTTCTTGGCCACCTTCACAACAGAGATGTCTTATGATATTCAGAAAATATCTTCAGTATTTCAATGTGTGCCCGTTGCTTCTTGTCCTCTTTTTAGGCACCACACAGAAAAGTCTATGTCTCTCTAGACATTCATATACAATGATAACCACAACATCTCCATCCACGAATCTTTCTCTGCTCTAGTTTAAACTGGCCCAGATGTCTCAGATGTTACTTGTCAGAGAAATGTTCCAGGCTCTTTATAATATTTTNTTTTTTTTTTTTTTTTTTTTTTCTGATGTCCATGTCTCTCTTTTGCCTTGTAGCACAAGATTGGACACCGAAGTCAAGGTGTTACTTCACCAGGGCTGAGGGAAAGGATCACTTCCCTCCATCTACTGGCAGCACTCCTCCTAATGCATCCAAGGATATAATTGGCATTCCTTCTGTTAAAGGCACGTCATGTAAAATTTTTTGTCCATCAGGACAGCCAGAGCTTTTTCTGACAAGTTGCTTTTCAGCTGGGTGGTCCAACCATGTACTGGTGAGTGAGGTTTTTCCTCCACAGGTGCAGCACTCTGCACTCCCCCTTATGCAACTCCACAAGGTTCCTGTTAGACTATTTCTTCAGGCTGCCAAGGTCTGGATGGCAGTTTGATCTTCTGGCATATTAAACCACCCCTGCAACTTCTGTGTCACTGGAAAACTTGTTGAGGGTCCACTTTGCCCTGTGACTCTGATGAACAGGACTGGACCCAGTGTGGTGGTCTGACCTCGGGACCAAGTTGTCCGAATGTGTGTCAGTGTTAAATAAAAGGATGGGACAATGGTGCAGTGTAAAAAGTAAAAGGTTTAATGACAAAAATAACAAACAGTAGAAGCTGAGCAGCAGGTTAACAACCACAGTATAGGGCAATTCCAACGACCCCAAAAGGTAAACGGTGGAGCTTGAATCTGAGGGTCCAATAGGAAGCGAGAATTAGGAATATGCAAAATAATGCAGTAGAAATACAACCAGCTGAAGAAGGGGGACTACTAACTTTCTAGAACCATAATCTTACAAAGAAAGCTCAATGAGCATTTCTTCTTCCATGAAGCAAGACTATGGGAGCCTTGCTCATCCTAATGTAAATATGGGTTTGACTGACTACAGGCCAGTTTCCTAAAGCCTAAGATTAATGCTTTTGGGCAGTTTGGCTCCTAAAATCCAGAAGTGATCCCTGGGGCATAGAGCAAGTGGCCTTTTTCTACCTAGACTCCATGACAGAATGACAACACCGTGGGCCCCATTTCTCCAAAGAGATGTTCCTCCCTTTGTACTCTCACCTACAGAGACGTGTTATGTGTTTGGCTTTTCTTCCGAAACATTTTGGCAGCTGACACACTTTCCCTTACTTCTTTTACATTTCTGTTATAATCCAAATAAATATATAACACCAATAAATATATTTCTGTGCTCATACATAGTCAACATTATTTTAGGACATGATCTGAAGAAGTTTTTCTCTCTCATTCTCTATGTACTATTGTTATAAATATAGTTTGCAATATGGAACTAGATATACAACATTTTTTCAAATATATAGATGCTGAAATTCTAGTAAAGATGAATAGAAGCATGGCATTTAAATCTCCAATAGAAGACTTTTTATTAGATCCATGTAGTGATTACATCCAGTACAGCAAATACAGTACCAAATTCAGATAATGCAAAGACTTACTAATATAGAAAAATGGGTTTGCGTGTTTTGTGTTTTGTTTGCATTTTTTTTCAGATTAGGAGCATATAAGACCTTATATATTCTGTACTGGGTCATATCATGTATATTGCTAAAAGGTTTGAAACAAAAACAAATAAACAAATAAGAAGTCTATTCTTTACAAGTTTGTATCAACAAATTAATAATATAGTGTCTCTCCTATATGCCATAAATTCATATAGAGCTTCTAGGATTTATTTTAGGAAGGACTTGCACTTTCTGGTTTCTTTACCTTTCTGAATACCTTTGACTTGGGAATTATCTCTTGAAAAACAAGATCCTCACACTTTTAAATTTTTGGCCCAGAAATTTTGTTTACACTGACATGGAAAGTGGAAATTGATTTCCAAGTGTATCTTAAACATTGCCACAATTGCCTCTACTTATCCCAGCCAGTTTATTTGAGAAGTTTCTGGGTTTAGTTTCTGAACACTTCCAGTTCTTATGTCTGATTTCTGAGCTCTATTTTTTTAAAGAATCTTTAAAAGACAGAGTTCAGAGGATATGTTTTTAAAAAATATTATGCCTTTAGTTTTGGGAACATTTTAAAGTGCCTGCAGTTGTAAAGGTCTGCATTTGAGTCAATCTGTTAAAAACAGTATTAGAACCACTGGAGAATGGCAAGCACTGCAAACTTCCCTACCTAACCTATTTCCTATGACCACTTTAGGGTGAGAGGAAATATCTGAATTTATTCTGAAGAAAGCTGTTACTTCACATTAATTGTAGGGGTATTTTGAGCAGCTTGCTGGGGAATTATATATCATCTATATCTCTCTATCTCTATCTCTATCTCTATCTCTATCTCTATCTCTATCTCTATCTCTATCTCTATCTCTATCTATATATCTATATCTATATCTATATCTATATCTATATCTATATCTATATCTATATCTATCATCTATATCTATATCTATATCTATCTGTATCTTTATCACTAATACAAAAACTGAGAGCAACACATTTCAGATACATGTATTCTTTTCATGTTTGCTCATAGGAGTTCTTTCTGTTTAACAGAGGTGGGTGCTTGTTTTCCCCTATGCTGCTTTTTTGGAGACAGTCTATTCTAGAGTGTGGAGGCATAAAACTAACATGGTAATAAATGAATTTTGATTGTTATTTTTGAAAGGGAAAATCCCTTGTTGACACTATGAAAATAAACCAGGAAATACATATATGTTACTGGGACATGGTTAATTTTCATTCAGTTAGAAGAGTTATCTTGGAGATTTTCTGATTCTTTAACTACACAAATTACTTCAACAACAGGTAAAACTGACCTGCCTTCACCATATCTCTGGCTTATGTGACCAAGCAGTAGCCCTACTGTTATATGGCTAAAGGTATATTTGTTCAGCTATTGCCTGTATGAGGCTGCATGGAAAGAGGAAATCAGCTCCTTTAAGGTGTCTAGCCAAGCACTTTTCAATGCAAAAGGAGATGATAATAAAAGGAGGAAGACATAAACAAGGACATACAAGAGATACAAACCTGACTGTCAAATGAAAAGGGAGGAATTCAGACCTGGTCCGTCACACTAATTCATCAGGATCTCGGTGAGTGTGGGAATGCTTCCTCCAGCACAGTTATCTGATCAGAGATCTTGTTAAATGAGAAAATAAGGAAAAGGGGGAAAGCAGAAACAAAACACACAAACCTGACAGGTGAGCATAATGCTAACAAAGATAAAAACCAAACTCGGTCAGTCACAGTAACAGATGGGCTATGGACAAGCTGCAGGCAAACTGGGGTTTTGCAATTGACAGCAATGCAACTCTGAGGGTCCTGGGTATTGGAGGGGGTCAGTGGGACTACACCAGGTGGTGGGGAATGGTGCAGGGGAAGCAGATGAGAGAGGAACAAAGAGGTAAACAGCAAAGGGTATGAAATGGGCCAGTCACATGAAAAAGGGTCATCCCAGCTTGACCAGCCAAGTAAGTAGGATGCCCCTTGTAGAGGCAGAGGTGTCAAGGAGGAGGATCTGTGCTGGTATTCAGAGGAACCTGTGAGTGTGGGGTGCCTGTAGGATGAATGTGTGAGCGCTGTGTGTATGCAGTGAACATCCAGCAGTGAGTCAGGGACCCAGGAGGTGGGTAAAGGGTACTAGAATCCTCATAGCAGTGCTGGGCAGGTACAGGGAGCATGCCAGTGCTGGGAAACCTCATGAATGTGTGTGTACTTTGAACCCGGGCAATGTGGGGTATGTGCTGCACTAGTGACTCTCTGCCTCTGTCAGCCCAAGAGGAGGAGAGGATGTGTCTGCCCGTGCCTGTGTGTAGTGTGAGTCTTGAATGTGGGAGCAGCTGGGGCAGCACCTTCTCTATGGCCACACTTTATCTGTGGCCCTCTGTGTGACCAGACACATCTCTGTCCTGAGTCTCTGTGCATATGTGTCTATGACTGTGCACAGGTGTCTGTGACTGGGTCTCTGAAGTATGTGCTCAGCATTGCTGCTGGTTGTGGAAATCACAAAGGGGGAAATGGCAGCCACATCCGTCAGCCAGAGACTATGGCACTTAAGGAAGTGGCTGCTCCTAATATCAGTTGACATTGCCTGTATAAAGTATATATAATGCACTTATACGGAGAGTGTCCAAAGTTAAAATAAAGAAAAATTTTGAAAAAAGTAGAAATAGAAGGGGGGAGGTTTTGATAGTGATGGATTCTTTTTCTCCTATTGACAAAATAGCCTTAGAGAATTATGTTGCAAATTACAAACCTATAAAAAGTCAATCTATAGAATTCCTATGCAGGGCTACATGTCCCCATTATATTGTGTGGACATAAAATGAAGGAATTTATACCTTTGGTCAATTGACAAGCTTGAGCAATTCCTGTATAAATATCCTGGTTCCATCTGTTTTATCCTATTAATTATTACAGACCAGTTAAGTTAAGGGAACTTTTCTGAACTCACTCACTTCACTGTTATTGTAAAATAGTTCTGGAAAGGTAGGGTACAAAAGGTTTTCTGGATGAATGTGTGAATAATGAAAAACTGAAGGGCTCAATTTGTCAGGACTCAACTGACTAAAACAACCTTATGCCTGTTGTAAGTTTTCATGAATCAGCAATGAAGAAAGGTCTTACTTTCATTCAAATTTTAAGGGTAAAAATAGTTTTCAGTAGCTACAATGAAAATGAACAGAAAATAAATGAAATACATTTGACATATTTTGAAAATGAGGCTTTGGATGGAGGGGAGTCAGTAAAATTCAGGCAAAAGAGATGATCACAGTAATGGTGGATCTGCATGGTGAATATGAAGAACTCTAAGGTAATAACTCTAGAATTCTTGTGTCCTAAAAATACTAGTGTACATCCACTTTATACCCTAAGAGAAATCAGACCATTTTCAGGTGAACATACGTTCTATGAAGAAAGAAGAACTGTGTTGCAGTCCTTGTGGACTTCTGTGTACTCAGCAGCTGGGCAGCTTTAAGTATTCAGCCTCAGCACCCTAGTTAGCTGAACACTCCAGTTAGCTATTGATAAATCCTGCTATACTTGCCCTATGGTTAATCACTGCTTTAACCTTCCAGCACACCGGGGATGAGTACATTCATTCTTCTTTCCTTTGATCAAATGCAAACACTGGTAAAAAGTAATATCTGACACAAAATCAAAGGCTGCTTCCACTTACTAGTGGACTAGAAAAGAAGGAAGAAAAGACTAACGTTACACATTTAGGACAGAATAGGGTGGCATCAGGACAAAACTCACCACTATCAGGGCAGAACTCACCACTGCAGTGACAACCAGCAAAAACTTCCCTGCCAAACGTAACGCAGCATTCTGCATACAAACGAGCATATGGATGTTTTGTCAGCAGTACAGTCAGTCACTGTGAGGCGGGCAAACTCCTGTTGTGTACTAGCAGGAACAGGTTTCTAGGGCCTGAAGGTGCTTTAGTGTGGTGGTATGAAGATAAAAAGATATGTCATGTGCTTAAAAATACTCTTTCTCTTGAGTTTTTTATCTCAAAATATATTCTTTCTCAAAAGCCACCTCCTCTGTGTGTACTGACATTAGATTTTATGCTTTTTTTAAGGAAAACATATTGTTTAATTGTTGGCTAAAGAGTAAACACAACATTTCCCGATTGTTGCTTTGAGTGAGATGTTTTTACTGGAAACATCGTTTGTTTTGTCTCCTATCTAAACTCTTCTCAAATCTATATAGTGCTTTGAACACAGAGTTTTCTGGACCAAGACTTTTTTCCCTTGAATCATTAAAGTTTATTTGCCTGACATATGGGCCTTTTGATCTTCCCTCTTTCATTTTTTGCATTTATCATCTCTAGGGTTTCTAGTGCTGCTTTGTTCACTGAAGTTTTCTTTTTTACATGGTAAATACAGCTAGTTCCTGTACCCTGGTACAGTAGTACAGATTACAGCTACTACTGTACTCTGGTGAGGGAATGGGAGAAGAATTGAAGTTGCCATCTGTTGGCTTGTAGCTGTGCCCTTCAGCCACTTCCAGGAAGACTCACATTTTAATTCTGGCTGCCAGTAAAGTAAAATTTGTATAATTGCTTCAGGTTATTCCTACAGCAGAAATATCCTTTGGAAAGGTGCATGTGCCTGATGCAGCATGGGGAAAAGTGTTTTTCTTTAACTTACTTATAATTAATACTTACAGTGAGTGCTACTTCCATGGCTTGCAACTGACTAAAAAACCCTAGGCATATTTCATCTTACTTTAATGTTAACATCTACATCATTTAATCCTATTAGCTCTTTCATTAATGGATAGATATAAATAAGCATCTCTGAGATATATTTTGAAGTTGAGATTTTTAAAATCTAGTTTAGGTGAGAAGAACTGCTCCCCAGGAGTGTTTTCTTCAAGATCTGTAAAAAAGGTGGGGGACACCAAGTGATCTGCTCAAAGGTAGATGCTTTATTCTGTAAGCACTTAACATAAGTGTCCAATCTAACATGGCTGGCTGGTATCTCATATGATTTAGTGGAAATATAGTCAATAATACCACAGAATCCTACAAAGATGCACTGCTGACTCGCATTTACTATGTTGTCCTCTGGAATTCTCCAGTACCCTTCTGAAGACTTGCTTTCTATCCAGTCAGCTCCTAACTTTGCAGTACTATGGAGTTATTTCAGTTCAGCTGTGGGATTTGCATTTGTCTTGCTTGACCTTCACAATGCTTTCAGTCCATTCCTCCAGCTTGCTGAAGTCACAGTGAATGGCATCCATCTTTCCATGGTTTGACGCCATTTGTGAGCTATTTGAGGTTCCATCATGTTTCATCACCCAGAGCATTGATGAGGCCTTGCATCAACTCCCAAGAAAAATTATTTGTAGCTGATTGCCAGATTAATCCATTGACCATTACCCTTCTGAGTTTTCAACTTTATACAGTTCTTCACCAACTATATCCGTTAGGTCCAAAACAGGACCAGTGAGATGTGAAGGACCTGAGTACTCTAATGTACCTTCTCAGTAAGGAAAGAATAGACTTGCCTCAGGGTTCCCCTACGTCTATTAAACAAACTCCAGTGAATTATTTACAAACTAAGAGGAAGAGGTTGAGGCATTGAAGGTACTGAGAACATGGCAGTTCTAAATTTTATTCTGATCAGCAGCCAGGAATAGTAATGAAAGACTTCTTACAATGCTAAGCAATGCCAGAGTCACTTAGCAGTATGTTAAATATAAAATGGCTTAAAGCCCAAAAGAAAACATGACTGAAACTAAACACAAACAATTCAACCTTTATTTTGAAAAGTATTAGTTCACTGGAACAGAGTGACAAATTCTAATGAATGTCCTTAATGATTTTACAGTGGGACAAATCATCTGTGAAAGTAAGGTGGTTATAAAAGACACTTTCTATGCAATATGAATGCTAAATGAAATCAGACATCCCTGTAATCAACATCAATAAAAGTACCATAACTAATTTTACTGCTTCAAAGAGCAGCATAATAAAATGTACAAAAAGAAAGAACCCGTGGCCTAAAAATATTGCTCACACATACAAAGATGTGCATGTACATATTCATATATACATCCTCTATGTTGAATAAAGTGCTTACAAAGGTAAAAGAAGCTATTTACGAAGATGATATTATCCTATTCACAGTTTTTTCTTTTGACCTTGCAGGAAGAAAGAAAAAGCATCCTTAAATAAATATGGAATTATTTTCATGGATTTGGGTTGATATCCAGAAGTTAGGTAAATTTTATTTTTCATCCAAAAGAAATCCAAAAATAATCTCTTTGGATTTCATAATGAAATGTTTTACAGATTTATGAGATCCACAGCATATAGATACTATAGTTAATAATGAAATAGAAAGGAAATGAAGCAAGAACTGACATTTTTTTGCTCTGAGTTTGAGCAAAGGATTTGAGGAAGTCATGCCATGGGATTTCTAGGACTTAAGCATGATATAAATTGGGAAAATAGTATACATTACATCACTGCTGGTGCTGTGGGGATGGAAATCTCTTTATGGAGAAGGGTTTCCTTCTGGTCAAGTAAGTGTGGAGCTGATTCCTAGCTGGAGGGAGAGCTTGGGTGACACTGGAAGCCACAGGGAGTGTTGAGTAGTGCTGATTCCAAGCCTGAGAGAGCGGTGGGGATAGTGTGGCAAAGGGGACAGTTGGGTATCATCTATTGCTGGGGATTTCTGTGGTGCTTCTTTACTTGTACCCAAAGTCCTTAGTATTACTATTGTGACAATTTTTTTTCTTATTTCACTGACATTTCCAGCAAATTGTTCTTATCTTAACCCATGATCTTTACAATTTGTGCCTTCAATTCTGCTCTCCATCCCACTGCAAGAAGAAAGGGGGGCGGTAGAAGAGTGAGCAAGCGGCAGTGTGGTTTGGAGAGTGTCAGTAGGAACTTTAAATTGTTGACTACCATTCCTAAACCACAATAAGTACCTTAGGTAAATCCAGTATAGAATTTCTGATTTTGAATACGTCTCAACACTTAGGCACTGCTTTGGGTAAATCCCAATACCTGGGAGCAGTTTTGCTTTGGTTTTATCCAGAAGATGAAGATACTCTATCTTCTGTTGGAGTGCAAAAAACAGTTTCTGATTTTTTGAAAATACTGCTTTTTCTTTTATTCAATCTCAAGTCTGAATGAAAAGGTTCCTTTGCTTTATTCTTTCCACAGAAAATGGTGAAAAGCAGTTTTCACATTTTCTCATGACAGCAGTAAATGTATTCTCCTTACAAATTTACTATTGAGACAATTTAGAAATTTTAGATGCGATCTTGACTCCCCAAATTATTGAATTCAAACAGCACAGATTATGTTCTGATTTAACAAGATAGCATTTTATGAAGTCATGAACCAGTTAAGCACTCATTTCTCTAGAAGATTCCAGAATAACTTCACATTACTGCAGCAACAAGGCTTGAGAGTCACAAAGCTGGCTGGTGTTTCTTGGTGCAAATGGTACATAACCCACACTGGATGCTTCTGCATGACCATGAGGGGTTATTGTCATGCATGAGCATGATCAGAACTGTCACTGCAAACATTTTGCTGCAAACAATTGTGCATTTTTTTTTTTGTGAGGAAAATAAAAAGAGTGATCTTTTGAGGGTAAAAAAGTATAAATAATGTTTTGGCTTGACTTCTGATGGACTAAAGTTATAAAAATGCTCTAGTTTACTACAAAAAAGTTATCACAAGTTAAGCTGCTTGCATCAACAAGGAAAAAGGATAAGTAGCTCCGTTTTGAGCCATAGTGGCTATTTGATACATCCCTAAAGAGAAGTGTGATAGGCAGATCCTTTAATCCACTCAGTCTAGGCTTCAATATAGCTTTAGCATTAAAATTATGTCTTTAACATTAAAATAAAACCTCTGTTGAGAAAGAGGTGAATTTTTTTCATCTTGTTTCTTCAGTCACTTTTTTTACTCCTCGTAATCTCTTAATAGCATTTATTGCCAATTGAACAAATATAGAAAATTTTATTCAAACAATGACTCCTTGGTGTTTTCATATTTTTTGCTCTAGGAAACTTGTACCTTCTGAACCATTTCAGCATCCCTCAGATTCACAGAACAGTACAGAACAGGGTTTCTGAGGGAGGCATCCTGCCGTTGGCAACTCTCCAGGCCTCTTCAATGAAATACTAATTTCAAATAAATTTAATTACCCCTTTTAGAGTTTTGGCTTTTGCTTAATTTGTATAAATAATTTGGGCATCTAATTAGCTCTCATTTTGTATCACATAAAATAATTGGGACTGCTTTGTCAGGCAAAATCTTCCTTTCAAAACGAATTACTCAAATGCAAGTCCTTGCTCTTAGTTCAGGAACTACATCACTTCCAGCTTCATAATCTCTTTTTCTAAAGCTGTCTGATGTTGATCAGTATGGACGCCTCCTCCTCTGCTGCTGGATACAGACACCATTGACTTACTAATATATCAACAATATTGCAATCCAGCTTCAGCTTTCTAGGTTTTTGCTTCACCACTGCAGCATCTCAGTACCTCTCGATCTATAATGTGCTTTTTCTGGAAGCTGTATGTTCTACCTAGTAGAAAATGGAAAAAATGAGAGAAAGCATATATTATACGTTCTTTTGAAATTTGAATATGATATTAATTGAAGAAGAGTAGATCAGGTGAAATGAATGGAGGGTTGTTTCTTCCCATGTAACTCACCTTCTTCTGTCAAAGATGCTTGTTGAAGTACAGGTAAAGAGCATGTGGACTCATTCTAGGAAGACCTAGGAATTCAGAGCTCATGCGGAGGTTGAGAAACTGTTGAGATGAACAGTGGCCTTGGGCGGCCCTAGCAGAGGTCCAGCATAAAGGACTCAAGCTGCTGCAAAGGGCCTTCCTGGGGACTTGTCAGGGCACTGAAGAATTTATTATGCCTAGGAAAATCACTGAGATGGCAGACACTTGTACTGGAACAAAGACTTGCTTGAAAAGAATGTGTCTGTAGGGAGAAAATGCTACTTCATTTTTTATTCAGTTTAGGCATACTTCAGCTGACATCAGTGTCTAGTTCTGTTTGAGATTCCATGTTTAAGAATTCATAAAACCTTCAGGATACCCAGCCTCCTAGAACAACAGGTGAGGGGGGGCCTAGGTAGAATGCCCCAGAACATCTGAAATTAGCCAAGAAATCTTGGGTACGCTAAAGTTGCTTAGCTGCCTTTAGGCAACTTGAAACAAGACCTGGAGATTTCTCTGTTTAAAAAAGTTAGTGATCTTAGTTTTTTGTCTAGTGAGACCTCACTTTCTGGACCAACCCTGAGTCATTTAATGGGGAAAACCAAAAAATGTTTTCTCTATCATGGCTTTGAGCTTCTTTTTCACATGGGCATTTTTGGGAGAATAAGTACTGTTACCTAAACGGTAGTAGATATTTATTTCTATCAAGAGAGCTCAAAAAAGCAGGATTCTTGCAAATAAATGCGAGGGGATACTGATGCTTGCTGGCATTCTTTAGGACTGGTGTTCAAGTAGTTTCTTTTATGCAGTCATTAAGCTAAAACACAGAAATAGAATACCAACACAAAAATAGAATTATTGGAGGAAAGATTTGTTATTACCACCTCCTCATTGGATGAGTTTCTTATATCTGTTTAACACCTGATGGTTTATCGGAAAAGAAATTAAAATTAATTGTAACTTATTCTTTCAGAACCCACAACTTCACTGTCAAATTGCCTTAATGTTGAAGGCCCTGATTTAATGTAATGATTCTTTATGTAGCAGTAAACAAATGATGAAGCTAACATGGTAGCAGTGAAAACTATTAACATACTGGAAGCAGGTACAAACTACATTTCTCATATAACCATGAAGGAGTCATCATTGTTTTAGAAATACAAAGATGATGGTTACTATTGCCAGACCTTTGAGTATCATTTGTTGACAGAAGACAGGCATAAAGAGCAATAAAAATCTAGTGGGGCTAGTATGTGACTGTGCAGTAACTTATCACCTGGTATCATCCTGTGGAAAAATAAATCTAAATGAGAATATAGGAACACAGCACAGGGAATACACCAGAATCAAATGTATTTCTGACAGTGGTGAGAGCCAAATACTGCACTGTGGGTTAGAAAATGCCTTTGGTTGGTGATTAAGCAATAAAATACCCATGGTAAAAATCGTGATAATCCTAGACCATTATCAGCTGTCTTATATATCAGAACCAAAGTTAATATCCCCTAGATATTTATAACTTAGGCGACGGAAACAGATACTCTCAGAATAAGACAATTTAGATAAATGCCAGCATTCATTCAGTTCCTACAGTCCTTTAAAGAGATTTGCCTTTTGCTGTCTGAGATACTGAAATATTGTCACATATTATATTCTATACATCTTCACCCAGTCTCACCCCACTGAATACTGTCCTTATTACAATTCTCACATCTTCTCAATATTGAGAATATTATAGTTCATCACAGAGCTTTGTACAGATTAGCTTCCCCAGTATATTTTCCAGAGTGTGCTCCCAGAACAACTAAACTTTCTGATTCTTTTCCTGTGTCTCAAAGGAGGCTTTGAGGTTACTGCAGATCTCCTGGTCCTGTGATACGTAAGACTATCAAGTTTGCAGTCATTCCTAGAGATCATTATTTAGTATATTTTATATGTCACAAAGGGACCGTCTCTTCATGTGCAATGTTGTGAGTCTTCCTTACTCTTGAAATACCTCCTCTTCTTACCTGACTTTGTTCTGGTAGGTCTTTCTCTTCTTTCCCACGTATATTCTTCCTTCCCAGCTCTAATGCTGTGGTCTTGGAGAATTTCTGCTACAAAATTTATAATATAACTAACTCCACAAGCAATGAGATATTGAATTTTTTTTAAAAATTTAACTTGATTTTGTGAATGCTCAACAATAAATATCCTGTAATTTTAACTTCATGTGAAGTAAGAAGTGCAACAGTAAAATGTATAGGTACTCTGTGGGAGGATTCAGACAAAAATAGTTGAGCTTAATATATAATTAAATCTACAGAGGGCTTTGTGAGCCATGCTGGCTTTCAAAACAGTTAAATGGTCTTTTTTTCATCTGCAAAGTCTCTTTTGGATGTGTAATCATATGTATTTGGTGGAATTTTTCTCAGCTATATAGAAAAAATTTCAGTTCTTTTAAAAGAATAAGATTATATTTAAGTTTTCATCTTTCCAGATCTTGATCAAAACATAAAAAATACATTACAAAATAAAGAGCGTGGACTCTCTCAGTGGCTATAATCTAAAGGTCACAGTATTTTTATGTCAATCTTTAAAATTTTTGCATAGGAAAAATATGGAAAGCATAGATGACATCCAAAATGTTTCAAACTAAATGCACCACTCTAGTAAATGAAACATTGCCACTGCCTTTAATGTTTTAATATTAAATGTTCAATGCAAAGTCCTCAGTATCTGGTCTCTCAAACTATATGTTTCAGAATTCACAGGTGTCTCAGAAAAATAAAAAAATAAAACCCACACCCTGTCAAATGTCACTTCCTTACAAAATAACATTGACACCCTAGGGTTGGTCTTTTGTTTGCATCGGTAGTAAAATGTGTTGATTTGGTTAGAAGAAGATGCCACAGAAGGAAAATGTATTATTCTCATTAAAAACCCAATATTTTCCTTTTAAGAAAGATATAAAGACAATGTGACTGATAGGGCACTGCTAAGGCATTGCAAAGTGTCATGAATATTTTGGGAACCGTTGTTTGCTTTACAAGGTATTGTATATTTCCCACTTACTTTCAAGATTTCTTCTTTAATTAAATTGTAAACTCACCAGTATTTCATTGTTAAGAGCTAACCCGGCCTGAGTAAAATATCTTTATAAAGCTGAATTCTCTGTAAAGAATACAAAGCTACAGCATTGTCGCCCATTTGGTTTGATTATGACTAGATAATTAAATTGAGATATTGCACATAGGACACATTATTTATTTCGTGCAGAAAAATTTAATTTCATGCATGAGAAGTTGCTTCTTCCCCTTTTTGTCCACTTCAACATGTTTCACTAAAGCAGAATTTTTTTTTGTGGGGAGATTTTTGGATGACAGCTATTACTAAGGTCTCATAGAGGTGGTTATTTTTATAGATAAGATATGCATCACAGATTATCTGTTGGAGTTAACCTGCTTGGCTTACAACACTTAATCCAAAAAAAAAACCCCTCTGTTTGTGGAGGAAACAAAACACTGAAACAAAATTCTCCAGTGAATGAAATGCTGTTTATAGGAGGTTGTCTCAGATTTGTGTCCGCTTAAGCTAAAGTTTTTAATTTCAGCCCATGATTTTATGCCAAATTGATTGAACTACAGTATACAACAAAAATAACATGCAAGAAACTAGACCTACTGCTCAGGTGAGACAGTCAGTAGACTCTGGAAAGGACAGGATGCCCTTCATCATCTTATTTGCAATACCTTAGGTGATTGAAACTAACAGTAGTTTGAAGACTGTAAGGATTGTAGGATTAGGACAATGAGAAGATCGTTAAGTTTGTTTTGTTGGATTTAAACGAGTATAAAGTCCTGCTTTGCAAGAAACAGATGGAATTAAAGTTGGATTACATTTCTCTTGTGCTTTTACGCACGTATATTTTATATCTATCTATCTATCTATCTATCTATCTATCTATCTATCTATCTATCTAATCTATCTATTAATTTTTTTTGTTTGTTTTCCTCTCAGTGAGTACTATGCACTGAAATTTGCTAAGGAATGACTCAGACTCACAGTGTAAAGCACAGAAAGTGATGAACGGCAATATTGTGTCTGGAGATAATAAACATAAAATTTATGTCATTTAGCTTTAGCCATGTAGTAGTTCATCACCACAATCAAGCCAGCCCAGGTGTTTAATGAAGAGTAGGGAAACTGTTGCAGGGATTGTCATCTCATCTCAGTTGTCCTCAGGATGTATGAATTTTTTTTCAGCAATTACAGAGGAGTACAGGACAGTTTGCTCAGATTCAGTGCACAGCTTTTGGGAAATAAATTAAATAAATCCTTTGAGGCAACTAATAATATTTTTTGTGTGAGAGATAAACCAATATTTTGTGAGGAAGTACAGAAAAACTGTAATTTGCTTTGTAAACTTTGTAATTGCTGCATATGGATCTGCCCTTGTAATGCACAGACAACTGGAAAGGAGCCCATTTCAACAATTCAATTTAATTAGTACCTTAAGTTCAAGGTACTAATTGGAATCAGCTGAATTTTATCCCACACAATCTGAATTTCTTTTACAATGAGGATTGAAAAGACGGACTGAAGGGGAATAGGGTAGATAGAAGCAAGGTCATTGTGGAATAAGAAGCAAAGAATAAAAATCTCTCTAAGGTAAAAAAATATGCCCAAAGTACATTGGTGCATACACAAAAAAACAAAAGTTATTTTTCTCATTCTCTACTCATCCCCCTGCCTTCATATCTCTCTGCAACTGAAAAAGAAACAGTCAACCAAACCACAACTGTTTTTCTTGAATAAGACTTGGGAAAGAAACAGAACATTTAGAAACTTTAAGGAACAGAGAACTGCTACATTACTTGTACTACCACACTTGTGAAGCATTATGCAGAATTTCTGCATAGTTCTCCTGGGGGAGCTGAAGAGTTCAAACCCTCTGCACTGTACATTAAATGGAAGAGTTAGTTTGAAGTACTTGATGTATCTGTAAGAAATAGATTTCCTTGCTGCGCTTTTACATTTGATGTGCAATGAAAGTGGTAAGAAGAGAATACGATCAATTAAAGAACTACGATATGAGTAAAGAAATCTGACATTAATTTTTCATTCAAACATGCACAAAGCAGAAAAAAAGTTAGGAAAAAATATCAAGGAGATGTGATAATATACCATGAATAGAATAAATAGGAAAACTCAGTTTGGAGGAATTAAATCTTAAGGTATGGGACACAGCAGTGGCAGAGGAATGACAGCAAGAGACATCATTCTGACACGTACATATCCACACAGCTTAGGAAATATTGTGAAGCAAATCCTTTCTGTAAAATGCTTTCAAAATGCCCATCATGACAATGACAACTGAAAGACGGAGAGCTGTTCAACAAAGTCGGAGAGTGATAAAGTGCAATGAAGAACTAGCACAGAAGGGGATGCAGAGAAACAAGAAAACTTGGGGAGGAGTAGGGAAGTAAATGGACAGACATGCATAACTTTTTAAGAAAACCAGAAGGTGATTATTAGAATGTTCTTTACGCTTTACAATTGCTTTTTTATCTCATCAGAAGTTTTTGTGATTATAAATTAACATCAGTTATGTTTCAAAGGGATAAATAACTCGAACTAACATAAGTGACCTTCAGTGCCTTTGAGTTAGATTATTCAAATTTACATGCTCTGGATTAAGACACAGTGAACATTGTGTTAGGTGCAGGTGATTAAAATCTGGGACAGGTTGCTCAGACATCTGGTTTAAGTGTTCATCCTTGGCGGTGCTGAAAACCTGACTGGCAAAGCTCTGAGAAACCCTGCTCAAGCAAGTTGACCCTGCTTGAGCAGAGAATTTGAACTATACAATTTCCAGAGGTCCAGGAAAACCATAACAATTCTGTGATGCTCTCAACATTTCACCACAAAATGTGTGAAAGAAGCAGGGACTGCTAAAATCTGCCTTATGATATTCATTTTTCTTTCCTGTGATTTATTATGGAGCTTGGTGTTATAATTAAGAACAGGTAGGCAGCAAATCATAGCTGTGATTTGTTCTGTAGATTTTTTTTTCAAAAGAAATATAAAATGTAGCCTGTATTGCAGCTGTCACAAATGACACTACTTTTATGCAAGATGACGGTTTCCTATTGAAAACATGGTAAGACATTGTTTTCAATATTTTTCTCAGTCCATAAATATAAGGATATTTTTGTTATCACATGAATATATAGTTATTGTTTCCTTCTGAGATTATATGTCAGATCACAGTTTTTACTGTCCGCAAGGTATTCATTTTTCTTCTCTGTTTCACTAGTTTTTGATTTGGACCTTAATTTTGAAAGGAAACCCACTGAGATACATGAATGTATGAAGGAAATATTTCTAATTTATCATTTTGAGCTGGTATTTAATTTCATATTGATTTTATTCATCTGATGCTTAGCTTTATTCTTTTCTCCTTTTCTTCCTTCCAAAGAAAAAGTCGTACATGAGGGTATAGCTCATTTATTTTCCTAAATATGTGTCCTGTGTTGTTCAAGTTACCACGTTTTTTTTAAGATGCAGACAAATACAATTCATGGGAGGGTACACTCATCAAGAGAGATTGCCTTATTTCAGATGAACTTGCAACTGCATGTTTGATTAAGCAGCAGGTGGTGGCACATTTGTTGAAATGTGAAGGTAAACAGAGGTATCTATTCATTATGTGCAAGGTAATGCCAGTTCACAGACACTGTTCAAATCCTGTCAGTCTCTCGTTTGGAGTCAAACCTGCATATGCAATGTGGCTAAAAATATAAAGAGAGAAAAATAATGGTAGCTTGCTTTTGCTAAGCAGACATAATACACTGGGAGAATAGTTTTCATTCTTTGCCTTTTCCAATAATTATTCTTTTTGTCTTTGATGGGTTTTTTTGTTTTTTTTTTTTTTTTTTGGTTTTTTTTTTTTTTTTTTTTTTTTTTTTTTTTGCATAGTCATGGGTGAAAAATCCTCACCTTCTCCAAAGAATTGGAAAATGCAGTAAAACAGCTGGGTGAATTAGGCCAGTCCTATATGAAAGAGCTGAGATGGAGCTGTGCTGTAGCAACAGGCTCTGCTAAGATGCAGTGGTTCCTTGAGCACATAGTTTAATAAGAAAGAAAATCTCCTGAAACAGGGCTGGCATGATTCTAGTTAGCTTAGAGAAATCTGAAGAGTTTGAATCTGTCTTCACCCTTCTGTGTACACTTGTTTATAAAAATGTGTTCTTACCCAGGGTAGCCAGGCAGATATTTAGTATAGTTACACAGTTATTTTGCAGATACCAGTTCTCTGCTGTACTGAAGGGCGTGAGTAGCCAAATAGAGCATGAGGCTTGTACAACAGAGTTAGGAAACTGCAGTTCTGTTTTTGTTACTCTGATGTCCTGAGTCTTCTGTCTTATTATCTTTTGTCTTAAATTATGTTATTTCTGATCATGCAGGCTAGTTTCACTTGGCAAAAGATTGCTGGTAAAATGTGAATTTCCATCTCCTTCTTGCACACTATGTATTTGTTTGTAGACATTGACAAAAATGTTCAGGAAAAAAAGGTTAGTTTTCACAAAATAATTTAGTTCTCACCAGATCCTGGCAATTTGTCTTTAGAAAAGCTGTGGGTTGGTCACAGCAGAGTACAGACATATACAAACAGGAACTGGCATGATTTATTATATTCTTACCTCTAAATCTTCTCTAAATACACGTCTTTTAAGATTTCTGTAGAAGCCTATAGGATCATATTAAGAGAGACAGTTTTATTTGTGGATCAAAATAGACAGGAATGCCATGTGCTTTCTTGCCTAGGACTCCACTGTGTTTGCCAGTACAGCTTCCCAGTATAATCTTTGACCGTAATTAATCTTTTTCTAGCCTCCCCAACTTTTTGTGACATACATTTTAGTACTGTCTTATATCATAGGAAACAGACAGTAAAAGAGAAGTAAAGAAAGTTTAAGAAATGCCTGAAATTATGAGGAAACTTAAGATAATTTTTAGGGAAGTGTTTAATTTTTTCACAGGATAAGACCCAGGAGAGCAAAAAAAACCACGTCCCACTAACCATTCTTGGAACTTTGAGCCCATGCAATGCAGATAGATTACATATTTTGTGAAGTTAATGCAAACTTTTGTAAAATATCATAATAATTGTATGCTGAATTAAGACAAAAATGGTACTCACTTCAAATAACTAATTAGAGAAAAGGAATTCACAAAGAAAACCAAACAAAAACAAAACAAAAAAACCCACTGTTCCTAATCAGCATAAACAAATTTTTAATTAAATCAAATTATTCATTCAGCTGAAGAAGTTTTCTGAAGAAACTTCTATTCTCCTTCCGTTATACTGTGATTATTGTTTTTTTTCAGTTTTAAAGAGAATTAAAATTAAAATTAATATCATTGCTTCTAAATAATATGTTATTAGTGAAGTTTTATTTATGGAACCTATTAAAGTTGATGAAATCCAATCCCCTCAGAATTATGACGTTCAATCAAACTTATTTATTCAGCATCTGCATATTATCTACAAAAATTTGGTGCAATTTGTGGACAGAGGAGATCCATTGTTTTCAAATACTCACTAGCATAGGTAAAAGCTTACATTCTGGTAGCTTTGATAGATATTCAAGCTATTTTTTAAAACCAGTAAATAAATTCTGCTCCTCTTCCCACCTCAAGTACCACTCCCCTGTGTTTTCAATGAAAGGTAGAAGTTTGGCCAGACCAGAATAAGTGGCATAGAACACCATGCAGATAGCTTGTAGAANTGTGTGTGTGTGTGTGCATATATATGTATGTATACTGCTTTCAAGAAGACAAAATTAATCATTATATAGAAACTAAATAATGTATTTCAGGGCGTTACAAACGTCAGGGTATCTTATGTCTAGGCTGTTTCCTAAACTAGGGAGTTACAGAGGAAGTGTAAGCATTTGATTCCCAGTCATCCACCATGCTTAACTATCACCTCACTTCCTCAGACTGCTCCAATGAACTCCCTCAGAGAAAAATCCTGAGCATGCTTCCAGACTGTTCATTTTAGAGGCTCCTAAAAGGAGTATGAATAATCCTCCATTGCATTTGTTTCCTTTTTTCCGATAGGCTTTAAACAAACTTATATTCTTGGATACCTAACACATAACTTCAACTTTATAAAATAAAAACACTGGTCCTGTATGATGCAACACAGCCCTCTAATTATATTTAGCAATCTGAACTGGAAAAAATACACCAAAAAGACCCATACTTTAATTCTTCAGGAGCATGGCTTGAGTGAGAATAGCCACAGAGACATAATGACCACTGTGTAGGCTGCCAGTTTTGGCTAAAGAGAGTAGGCTTGAGAAGAGAGTGAATATGAAGTCAGGATCACCTGGCCTCAAGGGCAGGGGACAGACTGATCTTCTATTAGCATAATAAGGCAGTGCTGGGTGATGATTTTCTCTCTCCCCACTGATGAACACAAGGTAACTTACCAGAGACATTTGTGAATTCCTCAAGTTACGGTACCACACCATTTTGCTGTGTAACATTTATTAGGCTGCTGTGCCATCTCAATTGTTCTGTTACAAGGGAAGTTTCATTCTAAGTTTCTGTTATTAGGTAAGTTTCATTGTTTTCATCCTCCAATGGGTTGCTTAATATCCTTCCTGTACACCGAAGAAAATCTTCTGGCATGTTCACCTCTGCCTACAAGTTCCCATGCTCTACTAGCTTAAGGGGTCTGATGTGACATTATTTTAAAGATACCATTAATCAGTTAGGCTTCTTTGACACCACATCTGGGCTCACCTTTGAGGTTTGCCCAAATAGTGTGATTCTTGAAAAACTGTGTGGTTTAGTTTACATAGTCCAGCCAGAGAATTTACAATATAAGTACAACAAAACATATATATTTGTGGTTTTGATTGCTAATCTTATGTTGTTCAGGGAAAGTTCTTTGGCTAGCATATGCCCCATTTCCCTTTAAAGCCTAGAGCCAACAGGAATAAACCACTTTCACCCTCTTAACCATTTGAAGACATTAAACAGATCTTCTATCTCATAGGACCACTCAGTAACACGTCACTCCATCTGCACATATATGGCAAATACAAACTTTCTCATGAAACTTAACTACTCAGACACAAATTGAAATTTTATCCAGATGGAGTTGTTACTTTATGTTTGCATCATAGTTTTCTATAACATGAAGACCTTATTGTGTGCTCACTGCAAGTGTATAGAAAGTATTTTGCAAAGTCCTTGTGAAGTTTATGACTCAAGAAGAACAGTTTTAGTATAGGTAGCATCAAGCCACACAACAGTTGCTCAAGTTGAGAGGATGTACCACAGCATAAGCTGGCTCTATTAACTGCAATGGAAATTAGACTGGACAAGGGATTTCTTCAATTTGCCAGCATAATTCAAACATAGATTTGTCTGAGAGTAAAACTGCTGTCTCCGTCTTCCAGCTGTATGGAGCAAAGTAAGTCACCAGATATGGTGTCACTGATGTACACAGATCTTATTACAAAGAATGATTTCTTCCTGAAGGACAGATCTCAAAGCACAGGACTATTTGACTGAAATGGTTTCTTTTCTGACCAATGCAGTCAGTCAAGATTAAACTTGGATAGTTTCACCCTGCTGTTCTTGTAGTTAGTTTTCAAATTGTATTATTGTAATTTTTTTCAAAGATGGCAAGCATTTTAACAAGTCATGTCAGTCTTTTNCCACTGTTCCTAATCAGCATAAACAAATTTTTAATTAAATCAAATTATTCATTCAGCTGAAGAAGTTTTCTGAAGAAACTTCTATTCTCCTTCCGTTATACTGTGATTATTGTTTTTTTTCAGTTTTAAAGAGAATTAAAATTAAAATTAATATCATTGCTTCTAAATAATATGTTATTAGTGAAGTTTTATTTATGGAACCTATTAAAGTTGATGAAATCCAATCCCCTCAGAATTATGACGTTCAATCAAACTTATTTATTCAGCATCTGCATATTATCTACAAAAATCTGGTGCAATTTGTGGACAGAGGAGATCCATTGTTTTCAAATACTCACTAGCATAGGTAAAAGCTTACATTCTGGTAGCTTTGATAGATATTCAAGCTATTTTTTAAAACCAGTAAATAAATTCTGCTCCTCTTCCCACCTCAAGTACCACTCCCCTGTGTTTTCAATGAAAGGTAGAAGTTTGGCCAGACCAGAATAAGTGGCATAGAACACCATGCAGATAGCTTGTAGAAGGAAGGAAAATCATAAGGTTGTAATAATGAGGTTTCTCTTATCTATGGCAGGTGAAGGATGGGACACATTAGTTCAAAGTAAACAGAAGAGCAGAGA